>JBCNJP010000025.1:5978313-5995313 GCA_039602395.1 Deinandra increscens subsp. villosa | reverse complement strand
ATTCAACTTTCAAAATCAATCTATCTTGGAGTCTCGAATAGACATTTTGCACCAAGATTATTTATGATGGCAGGTTTCTAAGTGGGAAGAGAACATCACAACTTCAAGTCTTCTGAAGTTTGTTGATAAAGAGATTACACACGATGCAATATCAAGTATTCAAGTTTAAGCTCATCGTCAAGATCGAGGAAGAGTTTAATTGAAGATACAAGATACAAGTTTGAATAGAGAAGATGATACTGCACATACCGAGGGGGAGTTTGTTGATACATAGTCCTGATCGTCATGTGAAGTATCGAATATAAGATGGATCACACAAGATAGCTGAGGTCCGAACTCCCAGCGAACCTGGAGTTCGGACAGCTCCGAGCTTGTGGCCGAACCTGAGGTTCGGCCAGTCGTATTTCAGCTTGTATAAATAGTTCATCTTGTATAGAATTGAGGGGCTTCCGTGTCATATTCTCTAGGTGTACTCTGTGGTTATCTCTGTGGTTAATACAAGTCATTTGTATTTACTCTCTGTGTTCTATACTTTTATATTGATTTCGTTACGACTAAGTAGAAGATCCACACACTCACGCACTTTCAGTAACTTAACACTCAACTTACCACACCTCCATCTACCAACTCACTTACACAAGACCAACCCCTTCACTCTTCTCTTTCTCCCTCACCCTTTCTGTCGAGATACACCACAACCATCACCACCTTTTTCTTTTCCTCTTCACAACCACCATCATCATCCTTAATCACCACCATCCATCACCATGAACAACCATCAACTCTCTTCCTCTCCATCTTCACCCTTCACGTAAACCACCCATCCCCTCCCCTTGTTTCTTCTCGGCAACGACCCAACCACCACCTCCCTTCGCGAGCTGCTGCTGCCGAGCAACCACCACCACCTCCGTTGCAACGCTGCTGCCCCAGGAGCACCACCACAGCCCGCCGTCGCTGGGAACTGCTGCTGTGCCGCCGAGCTCTACCACCCGACCACCACCTTTCACTCACTCCCCCTTTGTGAGTCTCCTAACCGTCTCGGTTACATTTCGTTACGATTTAAACGTTCTAAACGATACCTCGAGTCTTGACAACGAACCGGGTTTAACTTAAAGGTTTTCTAACGATCAAAACAACTAAACTATTTTCCTTTAAACCTTAGGGTTGTAAGATTTGAAAATGTGATGTTTTAGGTTCCAAAACATGTTAACTAATATGATCATCATGTGTTTTTAACATAAGGATATTAGTTGTTGTTTAAATGGAAAACCCATGGATTATATAACAAGTATGATGGTTTAATTAAACCATTTGATGAATCTCTAATGTTTAACATATATTACATGTTTAGTCATTGTTAATCTTATGTGTTAATATGTTATGGTTCACTAGAAGTACTTAGATGTTGACATAAAATGATAAAATTATTAGTTGTGACTTATATTGTTAACCACCTTATTTATGGATTAATATTTGTTGATGACAAGTATTCATGGACTAGATAATGATTAGAGACACATATGGACACATTTGGGACATTTGGAAGGTTACATACAAATTTTACATAAAATGACAACCTTAAAACCATTTAAATGAATTTTATGGATGAAATACAAAAACTAGTGATTTTATAAATTACTTGGATGTTTAAACCATAAAAATATCACCACAATCATTTTTATATAAAATGGTCACACTTTATAAAAATATAAATCCTAAAATACAAGAATTAAAAGTCTTGATTAGGATTTATAAAAGAAATAAAATGGATAAAATATATAGTTATATTTTATGATAAAAAATGATAGAATATCATATTTATGAATAAATGACAAAAAAATATAAAACATTTGGATTTTATACAAAAATAGAATCATTTTATGTTAATGAATTTCTATAAAAAGTCTTTTATTTAAAACCCTAACTTTGTTTAATAAATAAAGTTATTTAAAAATGATTTTATAAAGATAAAATCAAAAGAGTTATAGAAACTATGAAAAACATATTTTAAACATTTTTGATTATTTTAAATGAATAAAAAAAAATCAAAACGTTTTAACCGGATCAAATGTTTATTTTTAAATGTTTGAAATTGAAACGAAATCTTTAAACGACTTAAAAACATTTTACGACGTAACGAATCGTAAATAATTATTTTCAACAAATAATTATCTTTACGAATTTCAGAAACCTTAATTTTCTTAACATGAGTTTAAATATTAAAATAACTACCTACTTATGTTATATCATTTAACTTGTAATAATTTAATAAAATTATTTCGACAAGTTATAATAATTATATCAATAATTATTATCAACCCTAGTTATATATATTATAATTTAACGCGATTTATTATTCAATCGATCGAGCGAACATAAAAATAATAATAAATATTATTATTTAAAAACAATATTCAGGACTTGATTGAACTAATCTTCATGATACGTCAACCCATGTTCATTCCTTGTATTTATTTACATAAATGCCTTAATACGTGAACATTCGTATTTGCTGATTTTGTAAACTAATTAACTAACGGGTTTTCAAAACGCTACAAACGGGATTATACGTCAAGACTTGACCGGTATCATTTGGGTAACGTTCGTTACTCAAATGATTATGTGGACCCTTATGCATGCTGTCTTATGTTTTAATAGGACTTTACTTGCTAGTTGCCACTCGACAATTCATCATTACCACTGAATCAAGTGAGTTTCACGGCCCCTTTTCTTTACAACTGTTTTACACTTATGGGGGAGAAATCATGATCTGATAAACTGTTTTAATTTAGTGTTATGATTACTGTTAGCCGTATGACTATCTGTTCCCTTACTGATTGCCCAACTGGTACTTTATCGTTATAAACGTTAGTACAATTGAATCCCACCATTAGTTGATTTCAATTAGTTCTGATCGAAACGATAACTAGTAGATAGATCTATTTGGGTTGACAACCCTGCCCAGATTGGTAGCTCCAATCCTGACTTCGTATATTGTCAAGGGGTACACGTCAGTTATTCTTGCCTGTTCGGTATCTCTCGGGCGAGGATACCATGGGTGGGTAAACCGTTAGTATTTGAAATCAAGGTTCAGGTGAGATCAACAACTACAACAGTAAGCTAATATAACATTTTGAGTTTCCTGAAAACTGTTTTACAATCTTACTATCGAATCCTAAACCTGTGAACCTCACCAACTTTATGTTGACCTTTTTTAAACTCATGATTTCTCAGGTAACTAAGCTGATCATGGAAGCCGTGCAAATGGGACTTCGCCTTTATATTCGGACCTGCTTCGTTGGAGTCCTAGTCCCTATCTATCCTAAATAACTACTTTATGTTTTCAATAAATGAAACTTGACTTTTAAAGTTCAAATGTAAGACAATATCGTTTACACTACGTCAAAAAGTGGCTTTGGCCACGGTTTTTTTGATAATGCATAGCGACTGTTTTGAAAAAAGCGTGGCCAAAGGTAAGAAATTCTCGTTTTAGCCACACATCTTTTGTACCCGTGGCCAAATATATAGCCTTTGGACCCTTTTAGCCACGTATTTTTTTGTTTATGTGACAACAACAATCAGGTGCAGTGGCTTTAGCCACTGTTTTACAAAAACATGTGGCACTTATTTGTCACACTTAAAAAAGAGTGGCGAAATGCACCAAACGGCGACGGAATTTTTATGATTCTTTATTCGTGTGACCAAAAAGGAATGTATGGCCACGCTTAAATAATGTTGTGTGATGAAAGAGTAGATTTTATTACTTAGTAAATTAAAAGAAAATAAAACTATTAAGTATATATTATGTGTGGCTAAATGTGAGCAATGACCACGCTTTTTACTTAGTTATGTGGCTAAAAGCTAGTACATATGGCCACTGTTATTAGTTTGTGTGACTAAATATTAGATGACTAATGGTCACGGTAGGTTGTGAGTGACAAAAATCTATTACCTATGGCCACATATATTAACCGTGACTAAATGGTAGGTTGTGAGTGACAAAAATCTATTTTATGGTCACGGTAATATTAAACGCGTGGCGAAAAAGAGAAAATTTGTGTTTATATGTTTATCATTTTTTATTATCTTGTGATATGGCTACTCATATTAAACATTGGTTGCGTGACAAATTATGACAAATGGTCACGGTATATTAATTTTAGGTGGCTAAAAGAAGACAAACAGTCGACGGCGCTTGTAATCATGATTATTTCATTTACTTTATCGGTCTAATCTCCATCTACCACGCCCCTCGATTATCGATATATACTTATCTCTGTATCAGTTTTCATCATCATCTCCACCATGCCCCTTTTCTCCCAGTCTCTCTCTCTCTGTTTTTCGTCCATCATCGCCGGAAAAAAATGTGGAATTGGTGTCATCCGTATGTGGAAAACGGTAAGTTATCATCTTCACCACTGAAGTTCGATTGAAATTTTCGTCTCAGATTTGGTAATTTTTTCTTATGCAGGGAAAGATTGTACTCTGTATCTCCTGGGAGCAGATTTTAAGTTATTGTGGAAACCATGGAGACGAGGAGTCTCTAATGGTTCATACAAATGCTTTACTGAGAGCAGATTTTAAGTTATTATATAATTTTATAACAATCAGCAGTAAGGGCCCATATGAGGTTTGCATGCCCTGTTTGTTGCAACCCTAAACTTGAACAAGGTAGTTGATCTCACTACCCTCCTTTCTTTCTTTTACTCATTCCTTGATTAATTTATAATGTGCTTGATAAATTATGATTTATTATTGTTATTAATAATAGATCTAACTTTAGTTGCAACATTGGGTGGTACCAATCACTCAAATGGCCTAGATAACGATGTTGGATTGTGGAAGGGGAACGATGTAGGAGATGTAGCAAAAGAGATGCTTCTTCACCATTTTCAGTTCCCTCAGCCCCAGACAATCTGAAAACGAAAATGGCGGACGAAGGCGGTAGGAAATCAGGTACCGTGAAGTGGTTCAACGACACCAAGGGTTTCGGCTTCATAACTCCTGGGAGCAGATTTTAAGTTATTATATAATTTTGTAAAGTCAGCGGCAAGGGCCGGCACATGTTGTGGTTTGCAGCACCTGTATTGTCCAGGTGCTTCTCTCGCTTCTGGCCCCATGAACCTGATTTCTTCCAGCCACTTCTTCACCATTTTCAGTTGATCAGAAGCAAGTGCATGTGAGAAAGCAGCAAGTAGCCGTTATATGATGATTCTCAGACAATCTCTCTAGAGCACCATGTGAGAAACAAAGAGGGATTTGTCTTCAGCCGCTTCTTTTCCCTTTAAGTTAGTAGTTTTAAAGTTGTAATTTTATAGATCAATGTATTAATGGAATCATACCCCCTTTGGATTATGTGTATGTAATTGTGAGAAAGCAAAGAGGGATTTGTCTTCAGCCGCTTCTTTTCCCTTTTATGTAATGAATTGATTTTTAATTTAATATAATGTATTTTCATCCGTTTCTGTTCATCTTCTCTCAATCCGGATGAAATCTTCTCCCTAAGGTTATAGTCTTCTACATATATATATTAGGTTGTGTGACTAAATATTAGTGTATAGAGAATTGTATTCAACCAGAATGATTTTAATTCACTAGATAATGAGTTTAAATACATGGGAATATCCAATAGACTACGAACAGAAATAATAACTATAGTATATATAGTTCATCCTGAAGAACTCTAGTTTATCCGGTTCATCCTGAAGAACTGTAGTTCATCCTGTTCTATTACTGAATAATTACTCTTGATCCTGAAGAACTCTAGTTCATCCGGTTCTATTCTTCCTGTTCTTCCTGAGGAATTATAGTTCATACGGTTCTGTTCTTGTTAGTTCATACGGTTTTGTTCTTGTTCCAATTTATTGAAGAATTAAAATCTAGCCAGTTTATAAATCCTGTCATCCACTATTAGACAATCAAAAATTATAAATTGTAGCAAACAAGGCTTGAACCTTCATACGGTTCTGTTCTTGTTAGTTCATACAGTTTTGTTCTTGTTCCAATTTATTGAAGAATTAAAATCTAGCCAGTTTATAAATCCTGTCATCCACTATTAGACAATCAAAAATTATAAATTGTAGCAAACAAGGCTTGAACCTGGGTCAGTCAAAAGAAAGGAACTCACTACAAGATTAAGAAGAACCATTGAGACAGAAGTGTTAATTGGTTATATTTTAACCAGAACTTATTTAGTTACTCCCATCACATAAGAAATAATTGATAAACAAAATTTGCGTTGCTAAAGGTAATAAATAGACACGGTAAAAACAGGATTTGCGTGGTAAAGGTAATAAATATACACGGTTATCTTGGCCTGACCTTTCCACTTCTTCCCACCATAGCTGGTAGCGTGCCCTGTCTGCCTTTAAATTTCCACTTTTTCACCACCAAAATCTTATGTACGAACGTATTTCCTGATCAACAAGAAAAAAAACTTCGATCGATCAATGGCTGCCTTCGGTAAACAATGGAGGATTAGGGGTGTTAATGAACCAGCACCCTACTACGGCAAGACTCCCCGTAAGTGTATTTTCACTCAATAATGGCTGTACGTTTTTATTTTTAGGGTTTTATGTTTTTTAGTTACTTACTCTCTACTCTGCATTTGGGTTTTTTACAGGTGGTCGGAGGTTCACCCTAAAGGTCCATCACTGTGGCGATTTCCATCGGAATGCCGCCGTCCACGAAGTGTGGAAGGAAAAGGTAGATTATGTCGACTATGTCGACATTCGCAAATTTGATTGTAATGATCTGGATCAAATGGTGCAATACCTAAACCACACATCGGTTGGGTATTTCCTCATTTACTGGAGGATCCCGCCTCTGTCCATCAAATACGGGCTTCAGTACGCTGATTTCATCACTCCCGAAATTGTAAGGGATATGAAAATTCATCTCCAGGGACCAGAGGGGGAGAGAGAGCTGGATGTGTTTTTAATCCGGAACAGGGATTCCACCTACAGAACCTCCGAGTTGGGACCGAGAAAACCCCCTGGTCAAAAGTTGTTTCCTGATGACAGCAGCAGCAGCAGCAGCTTCTTGGATGATGAAGACTATATGTCGGATGCTAGGTCTTAGCTTGTTAGATAGATTTTTGTATAGGATCTGATGAAAATCTTTTTATAAAGATCAATATATATATATATGAAAGTTTTTGTAAGCTCTTCCTCATGTTTTGTTTTGGTTAACACCATTAATTATATAGACAGATTTTATCTCAATCATTTAAGTTGATTTTATTCTAAATTTGATTGTTGCAAGTAGATTTTACAGTCAACTGATGTGATTTTATCCAATTTAGAAGTAAGATTTATCCTGTTTATAAATCATCTCATCCAACCATATCAAAATGCCAACATATACTAACATAACATATGAATATATACTTCATGTAAGATCACAGTTATGAGTAAAATGGAGTCTGTTATGATTCATTGAAAATGTGTATGTATTTATAATAGAAGAAAACTGGTTAACCATCCTGAAGAACTTTAGAACTCTAGTTTATCCGGTTCATCCTTAAGAACTCTAGTTCATCTTCTCTCAATCCTCATGAACTCTTCTTCCTGAAGAATTGTAGTTCATCCGGTTTTCTCTTCTTCCAATTTACTTAAGAAGTAAAATTTATCCTGTTTATATATCATCTCATCCCACCATATCAAAATGCCAACATATACTACACTAACATAGCATATGAATATATCCTTCATGTAAGATCACAGTTAATTATGAGTGAAATGGAGGTCTGCTATGATTCATTGAAAATGTGTATGTTATTAATTATAGATGAAAAGTGTATGAATAAAACTGTAACAACTATCATGTTAACATACAAACTGGAACAACTTATGCAATTGTACACAAATACAGGGATCAACTCTTCTTCCAGCCAAGTTCATCCGGTTCCCATCTTGTTCTCCTCTTCAATAGCCTGTAACCGAAATTTGGCCTTGTTACATAGGAGACTTTCATGAAAGGTCCGTGTCATTATTCTGCTCTCAGTATCACCAATCCTGACAATATCTCGTATCTCATCTTTAGAAAGCCCATTTAGAGCATCCTGTAAGCTTCTAATTGTCTCACCTTCACTGGTGAAAATGTGATACATGTTTGTTTCTTTCTTATACTCCCAGTTGGTCACCCTTTTTCTCTTAATAAAAACCTGATGAAGCCTGTTACTTGTCATTATTAAATGGATTCGGTCTTTGTCATCCTGGCTCCATTATGGATCTGGAACTGTACTATGCGTTGTGAATGACCCATCAGCTCTATAGACTACCAAATTTCCATCCTTATCAACTTCAAGTGTCGAAACAGGATTGTCAATGCTGCGTTGTGTGGCTTCGTCTACTTCCCCGTATAACTCATCCAAATACATCCTTATCCTCAGCATTAAGGATTCCTCTTGTGAACACGCGCCCTTCATATCACCACGTGACTGTCTAACATCACCCAACTCATGGTCAGTGAGGTTGTACATAGCTTCTTCAGCTGTAAACTTTAGTACCTCACATGAACTGGTTGTGAACAGGTATACTTTTGCTTCATCATCATACCTCCAGGAGATGATTCTTCTCCTTTCAGCATGGACATCTCTGTATTCATCCTCCTCATTGATCACTTTTCCTTTTCCCTTCCTAGCCACCGACTTCATTCTCTTGGTGGGTGGTTTTTCTGGTGACTTGGGTGGAGATGAGGGTTTTCGGGGTTTGTTTAGGTGAGGATGTGGTACAATGGGTGTGAAGTTATCTGCTCAAAACTTTGGTGGAATAGGCTTTAATTTTACACGTTTAGGATTTTTTTCTGCTCTACTAGTTCTAGCAGCAGGGTTTCTTCTGGGTTGCTGTGAGGCTAGAGTTCTATTCAGACCAGAAAATGCACCTGGTAATGAGGGAGCAGTCGGTTGTGAGGCTGTGGTGGAGGGTTGAGATGATGAGAGATGAGGATCAGAGACAGTGTCAAACATTTCCTTGATAATGTTGATCCTTGGCGGCTTTTTTTGCTGAGTAGTTTGCACAGGAGCTTTACTCTTCTTTTCTTTGAGGTAGCTGAGACCTTCAGGATGTAAGGAGTCAAACAGAGCATGCATACCTGGTGGCCTTTTCACACCAGTAACTCTTTCCTTTTCAATTTGGCTCTTCCTGATAGCATCATAGTCGTTTCTCAGCCTTAGCAATCTGCAAGAGTTGATTATTTTTGGGTCCCTCGCCAAGATTTCCTTGAAGTACCATTTATGAATCAGCAAGTCATCATCCTCAGATAGAGTTTGATATCTAGTACCTTGCTTCTCTTGTTGATCCTGTTCTAAAGAGCTATCAACAAATCTCTTTACATTCATCTCATTGGCTTGATCAGCTCTGATGACTAGGATCATGTACATCCATCTGATCAAGTCATCACCGTTCATTTCATCAACCCATGCATCAGTAAAGCATTCCTTGCTTCTGAGCATCACACTGAACTGACATAGGAAAATTTTGTTATCTTCACTTCTCTTCATCCGAATCATCCTATACTCATTACATAAGAGCTTTCTGTACATCTCAACTCTGTCTGAAAGACCTTTCTCTTCGGCTTTGGCAATTCTTTCTTCTATGTACAGATCATATCTTCTCCTTGCTGCATTGATGAAGGACATTAGGTCTGCATTGTTGATGACATACTCATAAATACCTTCTTCTATGAGTAGTCGTTTCTGTTCTTCAAACTCTGCAATTTCCTTTTGTTCTTGGAACTTCTTTCGTATCTCAGCATTCTCCTTTTCATACTGATCCAACAGAGCCTTTGTAACAGGGTCCATGTCTTCTCTCTGACCTCATGTGCTCAGATTTTCATCATCCTCCATGTCAGTGAAACCAGAGATACTTCTCTCATCAAGAGAATCATCATCAGCAGGTTTTGGAGACTCATGAAGTGAAGTTGCAGCATTGGGACTGGCTTCCGAGATAACTTGCTCAGGAATTTCCTCAGCAGTGATTGGCTTTAAAACAGGAATGATGGGCAGAGATGGAGCACTAGGCTTTAAAAGAGGAATGGTGGGCAGAGATGGAGCACTCCTATACCAAGTGCAGTTAAGAGTATTCCTAATCATCATTTTTCTCATGAAAGATAGAGCTTCAGGAGCTATATCCACATTTGTGGTTTGCAGATCACTCATCACGCTTGTGATAATCTGATTATCAGCAGTCACTTGCACCTGATGAAGTTGTTCAACCGGATCAACTAGTTCAACGTGATCAACATGGCCTTCTTCCTCCGGATGAAGTTGTTCAACCAGATCAACTAGTTCAACCTGATCAACATGGACTTCTTCCTCCGGATGAAGTTGTTCAACCGGATCAACTAGTTCAACGTGATCAACATGGCCTTCTTCCTCCGGATGAAGTTGTTCAACCGGATCAACTAGTTCAACCTGATCAACATGGCCTTCTTCCTCCGGATGAAGTTGTTCAACCGGATCAACTAGTTCAACCTGATCAACATGGCCTTCTTCCTCCGGATGAAGTTGTTCAACCGGATCAACTAGTTCAACCTGATCAACATGGCCTTCTTCCTCCGGATGAAGTTGTTCAACCGGATCAACTTGTTCAATTTCACAGATTGTCCTGCCTTCAACCATTCAATTTCTTCTCCTTGAGCTCTCACAATTGCACGGAGAGCTGCCAATTCATTTTCAAGTTTTGTACATCGAACCGTCAATTCATGCTCAGCACCCATGGTTTCTTGGCACCTGGGATTCCTGTTGTCAATCAAAGGTTCCTGAATAGGTTCCCTGACAGAAACAGTTGCCGTGTATTGGGTCTTAATGATGTTGGCACTGTCCTCAGGGTCCAGTGGGACTTCATGAGTAGTGTCAGCCCTTTCCACCTGACTTGCTTCATCACTACTGCAAGTCACCTTATCACCAGAATGTCGGTTGGGTGATTGAACCAAGTCCAGCAGTATATTCCCTGCAATAAGGGTTGGGGAATCTACTTCACGTGGCCTAGGTGATATACCACCCTCATTCTGAGGTAGTCCTGTGGAGGGTCTAGGTAAAGGAGACCTAGTCCTCTTCCTTCTGGGTGATTGTGGAGTGCGTGTGATATTTTTGGGTGTGGTTTTTGATGTGGACATCCTCTTCCTTTTGGTGGGAATGGTGGGAATTTGTATATCAGTGGAAGAGGATGGTCGGTCTGGTGTGGGCTTAACACTTGTTGGTGTAACAATGTTGTCACCAGGAGCAGTTTGCTCAGGAGCAGTCCTGGCCTTAGGAATAGGGTGTGATGTGTCTTTACCAAGGAAAACAGTTTTGTTCACTTGCATGTTAGAAAATGTTTTACTTGTAAAAGATTTTAGTTCAAGATGTTGATCAGAGATTTGCAGATTTGGAAATTCACAATTGAGAATGTGTTGGATGAATCTGGGGTACATGTAAAAGATCCTTTTAGGTTTTAGATTTTCCAGCATTCCATCAAATATCATTTTTGAAAAGTTAAAATTGAGGCCATTTACCAATCCATAAAAAGCGGATGATTGAGGTGCAGCAAGTTCATCCCACGCAGTTTTCTTGTGTGACAGGCAGTGGAGAATGGTATGAGCAAGATATCACCAAACATAGGGTAGTTGTCCCTTTTTGATGGTCCCACAAGTTAAGTCACCCCCATACCCAATTGCTTCGTACGTCTTCAAGTACAATTCAGACTTGTAATCAGGATCACCTCCTGCATCATTGAATTTCAGATGCTTCCGTATCATTTCTTCAGTCAAACTAATCTCATTCCCATTGACTCTAGAGTCAATTTTACCAACCCCGTTGCTATCAACAGATTTTTTGGCTGAGTCCCAAAATTCAGCAATTCTCAGCTTGCATATTACAGGATTCACAGTTAAAGCAAAATGAGTGTTGGATTTCTCGAGGAAATCATTCATTTCATCAAATAGCTTTGACTTATCAGACTTCTCGAAGTACGCTACAACATTGTGTTCGGTGAAGAACAGTTGAGTAGCCTTTGATGCAGCCTTTCGATTCAATTTGGGTGCCATTTGGTAGAAATTAGAGAGTAAGGTTTAGGTTTAAATCGCCAATTAGAAACCTGGAGAGAAAATAGAGGGTAACTGTTTTTCGAAAATGCAGTTTTACACTAACGGCAGTTCTTCTGGATCACAATGAACCCTAAGAGTTGATACAGGGGAAGTTATTGGAGTTTGCCCATTTAGTTGAAGTTATTTAAGTTTAGAAATTTTAAAATATTTGAAGTTTCATTACATTAATTAGAAATTTAAATTTTATTAAATGTAAGGTTCAATTTTATATTTATAAAGTTGAAATAATATATTGAATTTATTTTAAAATTTATATATTAATTTAATCTAGTGTTGACATGTGGACATGATGATGTGGAGGCCCTAGAAAAAGGCCATGTGGCAATCATTTTATTGCTTTATTAGGATTAAAGATTTATTTTAATTGAATCCACATCAATTAGGGTCGATTAAGACCGATGAGGACAAATGAAGATAAAGTAGGACCAATTAGGACCAACGAAGCCACGAGGCCCAATTAGGGTAAATTGGGGTCAATTTGGGTCAATGAGGATCAATTAGGGTCACTGATGAAGACCAGTTATAACTAATTAACGAGGATCGATTTTGCTCAATGTCGACCCCTTATGAGGACCAAATATGACCAATTAGGGTCTATTAGGCCGATTGAGGGCCAAATTACGCTCAATGAGGACCAGTAGACTGAATTAAGGTCGACCATGGTCATTTATGACAAATGAGTACCAATGAGGGCCAGTGAACACTCAGTTAGGATGAATTAGGGCCAATGAAGGTCAATTATAGTCTATTCGGCTCGGTTAGGTTCAATGAAGATCACTTACGGTCAATTACGATCAATTAGGCTCATTTAGGACCAATTGTAATCAATTGGGGTCAATTCGGCCTAATTGACTCAAATTTGTTGTACTACAAAGTAAATGGTAAACGATAAGTCTAGTAGGTCCTTATTGAGGTTAACTGACACTAATTGGTCCTTATTGGTCCATTTTGTTCAAATTGCTCCTCATTAACCCGAATTGAGCCATATTGGTACTTATTCTGTCTAATTGGCCCTCATCGGTCCTAACTGGCCCTAATAAGTCATAATTCATCCTTATTGGTCCTAATTGGTCCTCATTGACCCTAATTGAACCTAATTGGTCTTAATCGACGATCACTAACCCTGATTTACCCTTATTGGTATCATTGGTCCTCATTTTAACTAATTGGCCTCAATTAGTCCTAATTGGTCATACTTGATTATCAATCCTCATTAGTCACTTCCTTCATGCTCCGTCCTTATCGGTCCTATGAGCATAATCGACCTTCTCATTGAACTGGTCCTAATTCATATTCATTGACCATATTAATTGACCATAACTGGTCTTCACTAAAGTATCTTTATAAATGACGCTAATTGTCAGTATTTAGTCCTCATTGAGTCTAGTTGGTCCTAATTTCTCCTCAACATCCTAATTGGACGTCGTTTAATATTTTTGGAAACAAAATTATTATACATGAGAAATTCACAACATGGCGGTACGTCTTTTGGTATTTTTGTTCTGAATTGCATAGTAATTTATCATTTTCATTTTTGAGTTGTGTTTTAGTAATGTATCCGTTTTTTGTAGTTGCGTTATCACGGCCACAAGGCACGTGTTATTAAAATCTTGTTTATTATATCTAAAATAAAATAATAAAGTTAATATATATTAAAACATTATTTTGTTAATTAGGGCTTTTAACTCCGATCGTCATCCAGATCTGCTTAAAGGATCACAGTTATGAATTTCATCTTCATGAAGAACCCGCTGGAAGAGCCACGTGGAGACATTTAATTAATTAATTAATTATGTTTATGTTTAATTTTAGGTTTAATTATGTTTAATATACATATTGTTTATATTAATTTTGGGTTTTTTTATCAGTTTGAACAATTCCCCCCCTTTTAGTTAAAAATTTTCACCAAAAAATTTGAATTTCCCACCATTAGTTCAAACTACACCCAAAATTTCGAACTAAATTTACTTATTATCGATTCATCAGATACTTTTCCCTCTCACTTTATCAGAAAATTTCCAATTAAAAACCTCCATCGAATAACTAGGTCTTCTTTCTCATCCATATCATTCACATCTTCCATGGAGCTTCAACAACGAATAGCTTCAACAGCCAGCGCTAGCGATTCTTCAGAAGTGGGATGTGATTTGGGAGACCATTCAGTCCAGAAAACGGTAATTGTTAAGTTATTCCGTTTCATTACTTACAATCTGTTTTCATAAAATTGTTTCTTTTGTTTATTATTGATACACGTTTAACTTGGGATCCCTGAATTTGTGTACAGTTACAGTTACAGATCGATAAAATTTCGTTTCATACAGAATTGATTAGGAAGGGGTATATATTGCAGATATCCTCTCCATTCATTTCAACCCATTCATTTTATGCTAAATTAGTTATTTACCTTCTTAAATGACTGGGGGAGCATGCTAAGTTAGTTATTTTTATGCTAGGAATGTTGAGGTCAAGCATATGCACATGTTTGTAGATTCATGTTACTGGTGAACCTCCTTTCTTCTTTATGTACACTGCTAGAAATGGTGAACTGTTTGTTTAATTATATCCACTGAAGACATGATGTGTTCTGCTCTTCCCTTTGGATGTCTTAAATTTGTGTATAACATATCAAATAATTAGTCAATAGGGTCTTTTTGTGATGTATTAATAACTAAGAACTAATTTACGTTACTCTGGTCATTACTAGCTAGGAAATGATCCTAGAGGACATATATAGGAATGTTTCCAACATTTTTTGTAGGTTCATGTTAGAGGGGTACAAAATAAAGAAATTTTAGTTTAAATCCCCTGTAGAAGAATAGAAGAATGTTGATGTCATGCATCTGCTACTCTGCTAGAAATGGTGAACTGTTTGTTTATATCCACTGAAGACATGATGTGTTCCACTCTTCCCTTTAGATGTCTTTAATTTGTGTATAACATATCAAATAATCAATCAATAGGGTCTTTATGTGATATATTAATAATTAAGAACTAACTAAGAGATAATGAATCAATAGGGTCTGCATGCTTTCCTATTTATGTACTTTGTTAAAAAGCATCTAACTACATTCTGTTAATTGTACAAAATTCAAGGATCGATCCAACAACACTGATGGTCAATTGGAAAAACTTGAGTTCGAACTTAAAGAGGAGAGACTTCTTAGGGATGAAAAAAATGAACAGATTAAGGCCCTCTTCTTGAAGATTCAAGAATCGGAGAAAAAACTTGATCTACTTATAGCTCATCTATCTGCAATTGGACCACCGTTACCACACAAACTTAATGCTCCGGCATCTACAGAGGTGAATTCTTTACATCACAACTTAATTAATCATACTATTTTTCAAGTGCCTTATAATCACATACACTCTTGTTCATGAAGAATACAATCCGGATGAACTCTTGTTCCTGAAGAACACAAATAGATGCAAGTTCCTGGTACATAAGAATATATACTTCATGTAAGAACAAAGATATGAGTTAAATGGGGCCCTGCTATTATTCATTGAAAATGTATGTTAATATGAAAAAATAGAGTATATACATAATCTGTATGAATAAAACTGGAACAACTTATGTTAGATTAAAAAAACAGAATAAATACTTTCATGATAGGTCTGCGTCATTATTCTGGTCTAACTTTTTACCAATTCAAAAACATTGTTCTAGGAAAATTCTAAGGAGATTTTTGTTGGATCTAGCCACAGCACTAATCATGCTGACATACACACAACGGTTAGTATTTGTCAAACTCATTATAGGTTTGATTGCTCATTTACATAAAGTAATTAATTGAACTGTAGGGCGTGAAATCGGTGGTCGATCAACCTCGTCTGAAGCGGTTGAAAAGAAAAAGGTAAATATTTGCCAGTCAAGTTTCATTATGTTCTATATTTTCACAGTAATCTGTTTGGTAATGTGATGTAGTCCCATTTTAAATGTTATTTGGTACCTCAAACACTTGGGCCAGCTAGGGATTGTTAGAACAAATGGTGAGATGTGTAGCAAACAAAGTTCAACTGACTTTGATGTTGATCTGGAACTTAATTAATGTGATCTTCATCCGGATGTTTTAAGTTCATCTGGATATCTAATGTTCATCTGGAAATCAATTGAACTGTAGGACCTGATGACCCATACTACTTGCAATAAAATGGCACTCCTCAGTCCATATCTATCATGGTGGTAAGTATTTCAAAAATGCTATATATATTATGATCAATTTCCATAACCTAATTATCAATTATATGTTTTGGTATAGGAAGGAATACAATAAAAAATGGTCCTAATTAAGCTCAAATCTGGACAGTTGAAGATGAAGACCACTTACGCGGTAGTGTTGTTGACTTGTAATTGAATTAGATTGAGAATAATGCTTGTATGCAGTGTAATTTTCTTTAATTTTTTATTTGTATTTCATTTGTATTGACTTGTAATTGAATTTTATTTTATTTGTAATTATATATATGTGTTAAATTTTATTTGATTTGTAATTAAATATAGGGTTCATTGAGATAAAATGTATGATTTCAACTACCCTTTGGCCACTTTCTTTTTCCAAATATATGTGGCTAAAACACAAATATACGTGACCATATAATACCAAAGGTCACGCTTTTTATATCTTAACGTGGCCGTTGCCACCATTTGGCCACGCGTATTGAGACAAAATGTATGATTTCAACTACCCTTTAGCCACTTTTTTTTTTCCAAATATATGTGGCTAAAACACAAATATACGTGACCATATAATACCAAAGGCCACCCTTATTATATCTTAACGTGGCCGTTGCCACCATTTGGCCACGCGTATTGAGACAAAATGTATGATTTCAACTACCCTTTAGCCACTTTTTTTTTCCAAATATATGTGGCTAAAACACAAATATACGTGACCATATAATACCAAAGG
>JBCNJP010000025.1:5857311-5977813 GCA_039602395.1 Deinandra increscens subsp. villosa | reverse complement strand
TCCGATGCTCACGCATTTTCAAGTGGTATCAGAGCTTTCTGGTTCACTCTACTGACCTGTGGTTGCTATTTTTAGATTTTTGAAGCGCTTTTTGTGTTTCTCGAGTTTGTTTTCGCGTTTTTCATCAATTCTATCGAGTGTTTGGTGTCAAATTTGCTCCTAAATCAGTTTCTATTGGTTTTTCGGACTCACAGTAACAAGTTTCGTCAAAATCAGTCAATTTTTGCGCGTTTTTGAAAAATGAGTTCGAAGTTCGGAGTCTCCAGATCAGGTTCGGAGTAACTGCTCCGAACTTGAAGTTCGGACATCTTTCGGTGTGTCTTCGGTGAGAGTTCGGTCAAAGTTCGGAGTTCAGAGGTGGTTCGGAGATAGATCGGAGTTGTTTATGAGTTCGGCCTATTGTTTTCTGATTCGAAGCAGGTTCGGACATAGTTCGGACTTTGGATTTAGGTTGGACAGAGTTCGGAGGTTAGTGATAGGATCGGAGCAGGTTCGGCCAGCAGAATTCAAGTTTTCAAACAATGTCGGAATTTCAAGCTTTTGCCGCAATGCAAAGCGCGATGCAAACTATGCTAAACTTTGATAACGAAATTGGAACAAGTCAGAAAGTTCCCAAATTATTGAAGCTTGAAGATTACCAAAATTGGAAGAAACGATTTTCCGCTTACATAAGCACAAATGATATCGATTTGTGGATTCCTCTTAAGAAGCTTTATCAACACCCAACTGATGCGGGAGATTTCAAAGAAGTTCATACCTTTGATCTTGCTGAAAGAAAATCATATGAGCTTGAACAAAAAGCTTATGGTTATCTTACGATGGCATTACCTACTGAGTTGCTTCATCAATTTAGCACTTGCAAGAAATCTAAGCAATTGTGGGATGCTTTATCAGCGAGATGTGAGGATAATGATGACTACAAGAAGAGTCGAAAGAAGGTTTTGAACAAAGAGTTTGATAATTTCCAGAATTATGACAATGAAAATATTACTGCTCTTGTTTCAAGGTTGTCACATTTAATTAGTGAGTTAAAGGTTGTTGGAATTGAGAAAACTGATGCGGATTTGAAAGAAAAGATTTTGGAAGCTTTGCCAGAAAAATGGGAAAATTATGTTTTGCTACTCACGCATGACAAGGATTATTCTACAATGACATTTCACGAGTTTACTGGAAAACTTCATGCTCCAGAAATGGAAATGTTAAACTCAAAGAAGTCAACTGCTACTTTGCAAAATCCTGAATTGTATCATGGTGAGAATAGTGCTAGAATGAGTGCAAAGTCTAAGCCAAATCAGAATACAGCACAAAGTGTTGCTTTTATAGCTGGAGCTTCAGGAAATTCTGATAATAATTCTTCAAGAGGTTGCAATTTCACAATTCCAAAATTTTCAAATCAAAATGCTTTTTTAGCCGAATCAACAGATGATTGTGCCAAAATGATTTCTGCATTGATTTCATCATCTTTTGGTTTGATTCTCAAAAATGTTGCTGATGCAAAGTTAACCAGTGAGGATCTTGATGCTCTTGATGATGATCAACTAACTGAATTGGATGTATCTTGGCAATATGCCATGTTGTGTTAAAGATCTAAGAGAATCTTTAAGAAACATGGAAGGAATATTTCTGGTGATAAATTGGGTTTTGACAAGTCTAAATTAAAGTGTTACAAATGTTCACAACTTGGAGATTTTGCTAAAGACTGTCAACAGACACATACAAACAAGTCTGGTGTTTCACAATCATCCAAACCTGGTTTTACTCAACCATATACTAGTAACACTAGCAAGTCTACAGCTTTGACAACACAAAAAGATGGTGTTTATGATTGGGGTCAACACTTTGGTTATGATTCACAGCTTTGATTGTCACTCATGTTCAGTCAGATGATTCATATTCAGATACTAGTTCCGATACTTGTTCAATTCCAAGTTCTTATGAATCTGCTGAGAACTTGGAGATCTGATGAAAGAAAATGCTTTGTTGATGAATAAAGTTCAACAACTGACTGAGACATTTGATGTGATTAATTCAGAGTTGAAGATTTCTAGAGATCATGAAAAGGAGTTGATATTGAAGAATGAGTGTTTGACTACTGAAATCAAAACATTACATGAAGTTTTAAAAGTTTTGAAACAAGACAAAAAGGATGTTGAAACTGCAAAAGCTAAGATTTGTGAAGAACGGGATGAATTGGTAAAAGATGTGAAGAAATGGAAGGATGAAGCAGAAGATACTGCTAATGATTTCCAAACTTTGTTTGACAAATCCAAGATCAAGCTTGATTTGCTTACTAAGAGTGTTGAAGAGTCTGCTGCTAAAATTGAAGCATATCAAGTTGATATGGAAAAGTTGGATGAGAAGCGTGAGTTGGTTAGTGTTAACAAAGTTCAAGCTGCAAATTTGGAAATTCATAAGCGAAATGAGAATAAATTGAAAAAGGAGTTACATGAAGGACTTGACAATCTTCGCATGCAAAAGTTTGAAACTCACAAAGTTGCGAAGCGTTTGATTGCTAAAGAAAAGGAATTTGCAGAATCTCAACAGCAAATTTTTGATGTCAAAGTTCAAGTTCTTGATGCTAATAGGTTGCTCAACAATGTTTCTAATTCTCATGTCTTTACAAGCTTTCTAGCTATTGATGAAAATTTTGAGAAGATGTTTGATAAGACTGTTTCACCCCCTGCTCATATCAAAGAAGCTTTCAAAGAAGTGAAGGAACAAGTTGATGATTTTGATTATTCAAAGATTTCATCTTCTACTTCTGAAGAAGTAAAGGTTGTTAAGAAGAAGAAAAGCAAGAAGAACAAGAAAAAGATTCTGAAATCTGAGATTCCTCCAGCACCGAAGTTTGTTTCTATTTCATCTTCTGCTGATCAAGAAAATTCAGCTATGTCTAGTGCAATGATTCAGTCTCAACCTGAAATTGATGAGTCTCTTTTCTATGATAAAAAGAAAATCACTGATGTAAAAGCTGAATTCACAAGGTTGGCAAAGAATGGACACCAGGGTTTTAATTCTGATGAAAAGATTTATGGTCAACAAGTTGGTTTAGGATTTCAAGAAAAGAATGTTCAAGCTGAGCAAATTCCAGCATCTGAAAGACAAAACTTGAAGAAGCTTAAAATGAAACATGTGAAGAAGGAAGTGTCAAAGCAGACAAAGTTAAACCTGAGAGATTCTACAAGCTCAAAGGTTCTGATCAGCTTTTCTCAGACAAAGAATTTCCTCTTCATTGTGTTGATGCTCGGAAGATTTCTGAAGTTTTTGTGAAAGCTCAAGTTTCTTCTGAAAGTTCTCAATCTCTAAGACCTACATCTAAATGGGTACATGATCATAGGCATCAGGTATATGATTCTCACTCTGATCATGTTAGAGATATTCATGTGTGTTCTTCGCAGGTACATCACCGATGGGATAAATCGACAAGAATTTGTTATATTTGCCGTCGCCCAGGGCATATGGCAAAAGACTGTCCATCACCTTCTGATTCACCACAAAGATTTCACAAGAAATCTGTTTTTGGTAAACCTACCACCACAAAGTTCTTTGATGAACAAGGCAGAGTTTTTGATGAAGTTGTGTCTACATTTTATCATAAACATTACCGTTTTGTTCCAATGTTTTCAAAAGCTCAAAATGTAGTTTCCCCGTCGCAGTCACCTGTGATTGCTTCATCAAGAACTGATTTACCAAAACAACAGCAATGGAAACCTAAGGTGGTTTCTAAGCAAAACAAGGACACTGGTCGACCAGAAGCGATTCGCTTCGGGTCATTTTTGGACTAATTAGTTTGACCAGTGTGTAGGTACTTCTAGAAGACCTATTGACGATTGCAAAGTTGTTGATGGAGGAGTAATCTGCTTAAGTTAAATTTCATGATAAATCTTTCTAATCTGCAAATTTTCTGAATTCTAAAATTGCATCGTATCCGTGTTGATTGATCATATTTCGTTATTTCTAAATTTTCTCAAAAACCCAAAAATAGAGTCTTGTTTTTGTGTAAAATGAAAATCCAAAAATAGTGTTTTCATTTTAAGGGGGAGAATTGTAAGAAAGGGGGAGTAATTGAGAAAATGCATGTTATGGGGAGAAAGTGAATACATGCCAAATTTATAAAATTGTGAGAAATTGATAATTGGGAAATGATGGTACATTGGCTTATGTATCTGACTCATGGATAGAGTAGATGAAAGAGCTATAAGATCATTGTTTGATATGCTTGGTAGGCTCGGCAAATCAGAAAGTAGTCAGATGTGGTATACACTATATACTAATGCTTGATCATGTGGATAACATCTTGATGCATATTTGATGACACAAAAAGAAAAATAAGTGTGAAATTCATAATGAGAAGTCACTGTGCATACATGTGTTCATTTTTCAAAGATTTAAACTTGTTTGATTTTCTTTATTTTGTCAAACGATCGGACTTTCTCTGCGTATCGAAAGATCGACCTGATTGTTGTTCGTTTGACGTTCTGCTTTATTTTCTTTGGTGTTTCGTATAACTCATCGGACTTTCTCTGCGTGTACGGGAGTACCGACCTGATTGTTGTTGGGTTATACAATTTCAACTTGTTTTATTTTCTTATTTTGTTAAATCCGAGGCCTTATCTGCGTATCGAAAGATCGACCTTAAGGTAGACGATTTAACGTTCTTATTGTAACATCCCGATTTCTAAATAGCTTCTATCCGTTAAACTTGCGTCAAGTGCGATAAAGATATATAAATATATAAATTTATATATATCTTTTATTTGTTTCAGTTAGTAGTAGAAAACCTGACTTTTTGTGTGGTTAAGTATTAAATATGAGTATACGATAATTCGGGTTGACATCCCGGTTTTTGTTACGATTGATTCCCATTAGTCTTGTTAAATGGGATATAGAACTAGTGGTGCATCCAATTATATGTGCCTATTTATTATTTATATGAAAGCTAGAGGATGATAATGTAAATAAGAAATTTTAGGTTTTAAATAACCTAAATATGAAAGTGGAGGGGTTAAGGTTGTAATTAGGGAGAACCTAATTAATCAAACAAGAAAAAGAAAAAAAAAGATCTGGGGATGATGCGTAGAACACCCAGACGTCGACCCCCTCCATCCTCTTGAACCCTAATCGAAAATTCCATCGAATTGGAGTCAAGGATTGCGATTTTGGGCTTGTAATCAAGAGTACATGCGAATTGATCATCATCTAGCTAGTGGAGCTTGCCATGTAAGTAATCCTTGAGATTCTTGTATGTATATGTTCGAAATTATAGCCTTAAATTGATGAATTGGGCTGCAATTTAGTGTCTATCAAGTTATATGATGATTATGTTATGCCATATATACAAGAATACTTGAAATATTGACCAAAACACCAAGTTTTTGTATGGTGAACCCCAAGTGACGAAAATTAGGTGCTTGGGGGTTTAGATTCGGGCTTTTAATGCCAACTATTGGATTGTTAGGTATTGTGATTTCATTTTTAGCTAAATTGATCCATGTGAAGTGTGAAACTATGTTAATGCATTGTATGCAATAGTTGGAAAAAGAACATATAACCAATTGGGTAAGTTATGTTGATTATGTTTTAAGCACGCCAAGTGCTCGATGAAATGCCTAACCTAGATGACATGTTGGAATTCATGACTAAATGTAGGAATGCTACACTACTAAGAATCATGAAATAGAAATGTGCATCGAATGTGAAATCCATGCTTATAAAATGTGTTAAATGGACTTGTATGCAACCATAAAAATGATAAGAATCTTGTTGTGGGGCTGTTTTGTAAGGGTTGTATAAGATCGCTCGTATTTCCGTTTGGGATGTATGATATACGGTCGAAAAGCTTGTTGTGAGTACTATGTTTTGTGTTTGAACACTAGAAGCTGAATCTGATGTATAATGGGTCAAAATGACCCGTTAATATGGTCACTCAATTTTCCAGCATGCTGTTTGGTTAAAATTTAGCTGCTGTCCTGTTTTTAGAAAAATCGTATAAAATCACAGAAAAATCGTTAGAAGGTGTGCCATATACGCCTAGAAAGGTCTTTCAGTGTACTACCTTTCATCTTTGATCATGGAAGGCTAGAAAAATTCGTAGATGGGTCAAAAATGACCCATTACAGCAGCATAGCTGAAAAGTATACACAAAAATATTAACTTCTAAAATCAGTCAAGATTGAAGTTGTGATTATACTTGCTCTATACATGTATGAAAGTCGAATATACATATTATATGACCTATATGATATGTGATTAGTGCAATTATATGTGTTCGTATGTAAATTGTGGTTGGACTTTATAAGTCAAAGTGATGGTTTCAATTAGAACATAAAAATTATGATGAATATGCAAAATGGAAATGGTTAGTATCCAAATGACTAAAATAGTCATGGAAGGGAATACTAATGAGTTAAATGTTGACTATTGAAAAAGCTAGGTTTGAGCTTGGAATCAAATGGGTCAACCGGATGAAGTGGTAAAGGACTTTGGGACGAATCGACGTAAGTACTACTTACACCCTATAAGGTAGCTAATATGCTATGATATATGTTCTTACCATGATATGAATGGATTTTGTACCAATTAAGGTACCCACATAAGAGTAAGTAGATTACCAGAAAGTTAAATGGAAACCTTGAATTTGTCAGGGTAAAGTGTGTGTTTAAATGTTGGATTGGAAAGCAAATACAACGGATCAAATGATTCTAAAGGAATCATACTAGTGAGTCAAAGAATAATACTTAACTAAATGGTTCATAGGAACCATGGTTATACGAATGTACAACATTAGTGATTAATGAACCGTGGGATTCATGCTAATGGGTTAATGGGTTGAAAAACACAAATGGTCCATAAAAACCACACTAGAATGCAAAAATGTTGCCTAGTGGTTATATAACTAGCTGAAGCCCATAATAATGGGTCAAAAAGATTAGATGGCTCTAAGGAGCCACAAATGTGAAATTTCTTTATTGTTGGGTAACATTGTTTATGTTACAAGTATTAAATTATGGAAATGTAGATTGTGTAATCTCAATATAGTAAAACAAGCCATGAGCTACTCTAAAACAAGGGGTGATGAATGGTTAGGAACCATGAAGCCCAAAGCCATGAGGTTCTCCAATGATAAACTTGACCATGGAAAAGATTCGGATGAATCATAGAACGAATAAAAGTTACAATGGCGGAAATGGGCTTGTGGAGTCCATGCCATGTAACAAGAGAAAAGGAATCATGAAATGGTTATAGAACCATAGATTCCAAGACTTATATTTGGTCAAGTTAGGCATTGGGGTAAACCAAGGGCAAGGACCCGTCTTGACGGGTCAGACGGGTGCAATAACCCCAAAAATGGTTGAACAAATCTGTAGTGACTCCCTAAAAGTAAATTGGCGCATAAATAGGTAGTCACATAAGTTTAGGATCATAATCTTTAAAATTGAGTTACTTTCAATTGAAACGAGCACACGAAGTGCATAGAATCCTTGCAGGGTTAAAATATGTAATTGACCATTGGAATGAGTTATCCTTCATGTATACTAATGGGTTATGGAAGGTTAAACTTACATTTGGGTCGTATACTTAGTTAAGGGCAATGGGTGTCCTAACGGGTCAAACGGGTTGGATGAACCCGTAAATGCATAGTATGAATTCGATTCGAATAAGGTATGTTTATATAATTAAAAACCTGTTTAACAAGTGTTTTGTGATGATTGAAGGACTTGAAAAAGGCTGGAAAACCAGTTGGTGAAACCTGGTAGGAAGCCAAGTGAAGAAGCCAAAATTTGGCTAAGTATGAAACTGGCCGAAATTGGCCAGAATCCCTGGAAATTGGGCTCCAAGCGTATCGCTTGGAGCAGTTGATGTTAAAGGCGATACGCCTAGAACTCCAAGCGTATCGCTTGGAGGTAAATATGACCCAGGCGATACGCCTGGAACACTGTTTCGATTTTTACTTGTTATCCTTCATTGTTAATGGTATTTATACATGTTATGCAATAGAAACTCACTATTGAAAGTGAGTATGTTGCAGGTGAGGCGGAAGCTTAATGGATGCTCGTCAAGCGGATGTAGAACTGATCACTTGAAGACCGAAGATTCCGTAGCATATTTTGATTAAAATGATCCATGTAAAGGTTCGTTAAACAAACTTAAGGTGCCAAACTCATTATATGGTATATATGTAAAGGTCTATCATGACTTTATGTGAAAAATTTTCTGGGACCACATTTTTATAAAGTAACAACTTAAGTTTGGCATCAAATTGTATACGGGTGTTACAATTTGGTATCAGAGCCATGGTTTGAGGGAATCAAGTACTCATAGGGTACTTGGACTCAAACCTTGAGCTCTAGGGTTCGGGAAAAGGTGATCGGTTCAAGCTTGATGAAGCGTCCGGGCAAGGTACATAACCTTTAACTAATGATTAAAACTGTAATTAAACTGAATGAATGTTCCTTTATGCCTATAAGGCAGAGTATTTGCTATCACTCAAGAAACGCACGGGGAGGTGTAATCACACCTGAACCAAGGAATGTGTGAGTGAAGTGTCCCAGGTAGAAACGGGGTAATGCTGCGGCTAAAAACCTCGTATAAACCTGGGGGAATATTGGCTATGACCAATATGTTATATGTGTGGGAAGTGTTCCAGGTAGAAGCGGGGTAATGCTGCGGCTAAAAACCTCGTATAAACCTGGGGGAATATTGGCTATGACCAATATGATAAATAAAACCTTGCTGCGGTAAGGTAAATAAAAGCTGTTGAGCTAATGAAAATTTCAATTCTGTAGATCAATGACGGGCCATGATGGCGGCGATCTTACAGGGAAACAGAGAAAGGAGGCTGAGAGCCCAAATATCAATGAGGCAGGTAGAAACGGGGTAAAGCCTAGGCGAGAAACCTCGTATAAACCTGTGGAAAAAAAAAAAAAATTTTTTGGCCATGACCAATAAAACTAGAACACCTTGCCATAGGCAAAGGAATTTGAAATTGATAAGTACTTTTGGATCCTACTATGTTAGGATCATGTTTTGCTTTGTAAGAACCATATAATGGTCAAGCATGAAACAATGGGTGGAAAAGGTTCTAGGGAGCCACCACCATGTATCCTGCGGTATATTATCATAAATGGTTCATCGGAACCATTGATCATAAATGAAATGAAAATTTATAAAGGTAACAAGATAACATTGTGGCAAGTAATTGCGCAATGTGGTATCTTGAATGGAAATATGTAACAAGATAGCATTGTGATATATAATTCGGCAATGTTGTATCTTGAAGCATGCGGATAGT
Organism: Deinandra increscens subsp. villosa; assembly: GCA_039602395.1. Taxonomy (NCBI): domain Eukaryota; kingdom Viridiplantae; phylum Streptophyta; class Magnoliopsida; order Asterales; family Asteraceae; genus Deinandra; species Deinandra increscens. Next base: position 5,968,521 of record JBCNJP010000025.1, on the reverse strand, counting down.
TATGTTCTTATGGGTAACCTTGCTATAGGTAAGGAAAACCCTAAGAATGGTCAAATGTGACATGTTGATTTTGCAGGAAAATTGTACCCAAGCGAGTGGATGATGATGACACATACGACTCGAAAATGCATTGGTCTAGGACTCGAATGCATAATGGGCATGTGCTAAGGTACAACCAGGTGGGACTACCCAACCTGGATTATATTTTGATAAATGGTAACGCATAGTCGCATATACATGTGTATATATTGGTTCGAAATAAGAATCTGGACCATGAGGTCTTAATTTGAAATATAATAAAATGAATGGGAAATTGGTGAAGAACGACTCTGTAGGAGCCGTGAAGCCAATAAAATGAATGGGAAATTGGTGAAGAACGACTCTGTAGGAGCCGTGAAGCCAATAAAATGAATGGAAATTAGTGAAGAACGACTCTGTAGGAGCCGTGAAACCAACATAATGAATGTGGAAATTGGTGAAGAACAACCCGAGAGGGGGTCGTGAAGCCAATAATTTTGAAACAAGGTTACAATTGGGACATCTACGGATGTACAAATGTTGAGTCTTATATTGAAATGTCATAAAAGAAAGATTTACAAATAACCATGGAACTAATGAGTCGAAATGGTCATATGTTCTAATTGACAAAACCGTTAAGACGGCTGAATCATTTTATTATGCGATATCATAAATGGTTAAAAGATATCTAATGTATATAATGCGATTGACTTTAAAGTGACTCGGGATAAACCCAAGTCTAGAATTGGTAAAAAATATATATATATATATGAAATGGAAAATAAGAATAGGGAGAAACGGGTTATTGCATATGCTAGAAAACCCGTAACCCTATGAAATGACTAGACGCTTAACAAAAGGTGAGAATTAACCTTGTTTAAGCACATGAAAACTCATGTTGATGAGTCATGTTGATTCCCGTGTAAGTTTTATATAACTAATAGGGAATTGAAGTTGACAGGTGGGTGATCGACCCAACTCTATGGGTGAGGCCCACATGTAATGAAGGGTATAAAAGGCTGAAAGTGCGTCGGGAGCGACTGTTCCTGAATACGTTATGAGGATTCTATGTAAGTATTCTCAAATTCTCTAAATGAAAATTTCAATGCAAGAAACCTTGCGGGTAATATGGGTTCCTAGAAGCCTCAATTAGGGGCAGGGTAAGCGGGCAAAGAGTTCGTGGTACGGACTATTAAACAAAGCCTAATATATAAAATGAACGATTAAATTGGAGGAAACGGCACTCGTGCCATGTTAAATTGGAATGTCGAAATGGTTGAAGGTACCATGACCAGAAGTCATGAACAATACCCTAATAATAAATGAAACGAGCAAACGATTATTAATCATAATATATAATGAATATGCATTTGATTTCTTAAATCATGTTAGAAGAATACGGTATAATCCTAAAAAGGATTATGAGATGGTATAAATGGCTTTTAGAGTCATAGGAACCATCCAGTAAAATGTACTAAATTATCGAGTGTGAAAAATAATGGATAACAAAAAGACTTATCATGCAGGATAAGTAATATTAAAATATAGAATTCTTCATATAGTGACTAACATGGAGTTGATAAATATAACAACTCAAAATGCCTGGTCAAGTTTCCAGGACCTCAACGGATATTGAGAATGACCTTAAGATAGGCATAATAGTAATGGTAACATGTTTATATATACATATATATGAGTGTGTGTATGTATATATATACATGTAGTGTGAATAGCATGATTATTTGTAATCATGTCTTAAATTGTGACTAGTAAATGAGAAGGAGTTTCGGGGACGAAACCCTCTTTAAGGGGGGTCGAGTTGTAACATCCCGATTTCTAAATAGCTTCTATCCGTTAAACTTGCGTCAAGTGCGATAAAGATATATAAATATATAAATTTATATATATCTTTTATTTGTTTCAGTTAGTAGTAGAAAACCTGACTTTTTGTGTGGTTAAGTATTAAATATGAGTATACGATAATTCGGGTTGACATCCCGGTTTTTGTTACGATTGATTCCCATTAGTCTTGTTAAATGGGATATAGAACTAGTGGTGCATCCAATTATATGTGCCTATTTATTATTTATATGAAAGCTAGAGGATGATAATGTAAATAAGAAATTTTAGGTTTTAAATAACCTAAATATGAAAGTGGAGGGGTTAAGGTTGTAATTAGGGAGAACCTAATTAATCAAACAAGAAAAAGAAAAAAAAAGATCTGGGGATGATGCGTAGAACACCCAGACGTCGACCCCCTCCATCCTCTTGAACCCTAATCGAAAATTCCATCGAATTGGAGTCAAGGATTGCGATTTTGGGCTTGTAATCAAGAGTACATGCGAATTGATCATCATCTAGCTAGTGGAGCTTGCCATGTAAGTAATCCTTGAGATTCTTGTATGTATATGTTCGAAATTATAGCCTTAAATTGATGAATTGGGCTGCAATTTAGTGTCTATCAAGTTATATGATGATTATGTTATGCCATATATACAAGAATACTTGAAATATTGACCAAAACACCAAGTTTTTGTATGGTGAACCCCAAGTGACGAAAATTAGGTGCTTGGGGGTTTAGATTCGGGCTTTTAATGCCAACTATTGGATTGTTAGGTATTGTGATTTCATTTTTAGCTAAATTGATCCATGTGAAGTGTGAAACTATGTTAATGCATTGTATGCAATAGTTGGAAAAAGAACATATAACCAATTGGGTAAGTTATGTTGATTATGTTTTAAGCACGCCAAGTGCTCGATGAAATGCCTAACCTAGATGACATGTTGGAATTCATGACTAAATGTAGGAATGCTACACTACTAAGAATCATGAAATAGAAATGTGCATCGAATGTGAAATCCATGCTTATAAAATGTGTTAAATGGACTTGTATGCAACCATAAAAATGATAAGAATCTTGTTGTGGGGCTGTTTTGTAAGGGTTGTATAAGATCGCTCGTATTTCCGTTTGGGATGTATGATATACGGTCGAAAAGCTTGTTGTGAGTACTATGTTTTGTGTTTGAACACTAGAAGCTGAATCTGATGTATAATGGGTCAAAATGACCCGTTAATATGGTCACTCAATTTTCCAGCATGCTGTTTGGTTAAAATTTAGCTGCTGTCCTGTTTTTAGAAAAATCGTATAAAATCACAGAAAAATCGTTAGAAGGTGTGCCATATACGCCTAGAAAGGTCTTTCAGTGTACTACCTTTCATCTTTGATCATGGAAGGCTAGAAAAATTCGTAGATGGGTCAAAAATGACCCATTACAGCAGCATAGCTGAAAAGTATACACAAAAATATTAACTTCTAAAATCAGTCAAGATTGAAGTTGTGATTATACTTGCTCTATACATGTATGAAAGTCGAATATACATATTATATGACCTATATGATATGTGATTAGTGCAATTATATGTGTTCGTATGTAAATTGTGGTTGGACTTTATAAGTCAAAGTGATGGTTTCAATTAGAACATAAAAATTATGATGAATATGCAAAATGGAAATGGTTAGTATCCAAATGACTAAAATAGTCATGGAAGGGAATACTAATGAGTTAAATGTTGACTATTGAAAAAGCTAGGTTTGAGCTTGGAATCAAATGGGTCAACCGGATGAAGTGGTAAAGGACTTTGGGACGAATCGGCGTAAGTACTACTTACACCCTATAAGGTAGCTAATATGCTATGATATATGTTCTTACCATGATATGAATGGATTTTGTACCAATTAAGGTACCCACATAAGAGTAAGTAGATTACCAGAAAGTTAAATGGAAACCTTGAATTTGTCAGGGTAAAGTGTGTGTTTAAATGTTGGATTGGAAAGCAAATACAACGGATCAAATGATTCTAAAGGAATCATACTAGTGAGTCAAAGAATAATACTTAACTAAATGGTTCATAGGAACCATGGTTATACGAATGTACAACATTAGTGATTAATGAACCGTGGGATTCATGCTAATGGGTCAATGGGTTGAAAAACACAAATGGTCCATAAAAACCACACTAGAATGCAAAAATGTTGCCTAGTGGTTATATAACTAGCTGAAGCCCATAATAATGGGTCAAAAAGATTAGATGGCTCTAAGGAGCCACAAATGTGAAATTTCTTTATTGTTGGGTAACATTGTTTATGTTACAAGTATTAAATTATGGAAATGTAGATTGTGTAATCTCAATATAGTAAAACAAGCCATGAGCTACTCTAAAACAAGGGGTGATGAATGGTTAGGAACCATGAAGCCCAAAGCCATGAGGTTCTCCAATGATAAACTTGACCATGGAAAAGATTCGGATGAATCATAGAACGAATAAAAGTTACAATGGCGGAAATGGGCTTGTGGAGTCCATGCCATGTAACAAGAGAAAAGGAATCATGAAATGGTTATAGAACCATAGATTCCAAGACTTATATTTGGTCAAGTTAGGCATTGGGGTAAACCAAGGGCAAGGACCCGTCTTGACGGGTCAGACGGGTGCAATAACCCCAAAAATGGTTGAACAAATCTGTAGTGACTCCCTAAAAGTAAATTGGCGCATAAATAGGTAGTCACATAAGTTTAGGATCATAATCTTTAAAATTGAGTTACTTTCAATTGAAACGAGCACACGAAGTGCATAGAATCCTTGCAGGGTTAAAATATGTAATTGACCATTGGAATGAGTTATCCTTCATGTATACTAATGGGTTATGGAAGGTTAAACTTACATTTGGGTCGTATACTTAGTTAAGGGCAATGGGTGTCCTAACGGGTCAAACGGGTTGGATGAACCCGTAAATGCATAGTATGAATTCGATTCGAATAAGGTATGTTTATATAATTAAAAACCTGTTTAACAAGTGTTTTGTGATGATTGAAGGACTTGAAAAAGGCTGGAAAACCAGTTGGTGAAACCTGGTAGGAAGCCAAGTGAAGAAGCCAAAATTTGGCTAAGTATGAAACTGGCCGAAATTGGCCAGAATCCCTGGAAATTGGGCTCCAAGCGTATCGCTTGGAGCAGTTGATGTTAAAGGCGATACGCCTAGAACTCCAAGCGTATCGCTTGGAGGTAAATATGACCCAGGCGATACGCCTGGAACACTGTTTCGATTTTTACTTGTTATCCTTCATTGTTAATGGTATTTATACATGTTATGCAATAGAAACTCACTATTGAAAGTGAGTATGTTGCAGGTGAGGCGGAAGCTTAATGGATGCTCGTCAAGCGGATGTAGAACTGATCACTTGAAGACCGAAGATTCCGTAGCATATTTTGATTAAAATGATCCATGTAAAGGTTCGTTAAACAAACTTAAGGTGCCAAACTCATTATATGGTATATATGTAAAGGTCTATCATGACTTTATGTGAAAAATTTTCTGGGACCACATTTTTATAAAGTAACAACTTAAGTTTGGCATCAAATTGTATACGGGTGTTACACTTATTTCTTTTTGCATGGAACACAGTTGACGATATCATGAAAATACTATGCATTGTGAAAAATCACAAATGTTGTCAAAGCAAATCTAATCAATACCTTAACATATCCAGATGTTATGAGTATGATTCTGCCCGAGTTTAAGTTGGACAAAGTATACCAGCATTCAGCATGACTTATGTGTTTCAATTAATTGAAATTGAAATGCAGTTCAGTGTGTTATGTTCAATATGATCCCATATAGTGATCTTTCTCATTCCAAAAATAGTGTTTGATTCTGTATTGCAATTTCATTTCATTTCAGAAAAGAACAAAAAGATTTTTGATGTGTTTTAGCATAAACTTTGAAAAATTAAAAAGATTTTGTTTCTGCTTTATTTTCGATCAGATCAACACGTGATACAAATCAATTTTCAAAATCATATCTTGGAGTCTCAAAGAGACGTTTTGCGCCAAGATTATTTTTAAAAGTTTGAACAGGTTGTTATGTGCATGTTATCACAACTTCAAGTCTTCTGAAGATGTTGATGAAAGACCAGAGATACACTAAAATGTCATCAAGTATTCAAGATCAAGCTACGATCGAGTTGAGGAGGAGTTTGTTTGAAGATTCATTTCATTGAACGAACGGATTCTACACTTGAGGGGGAGCTTGATTGAAGATACAAAGTTGATGATGTTGAAGAGATACTGCACACGACGAGGGGGAGTTTGTTGATACCTGATATGTGCGTCGTGTGAAGTATCAAGCAAGTTCAAAGATCAAGTCAACTAGGTCTGGCCGAACTAGGTCCGAACCTGAAGTTCGGACTGGCCGAACCCCGAGGTTCGGCCGAAGCTCGGCCAGCTGGGTATAAATATGTGTTTGATCTTTGTAATGAAGTACTTCTGAGCGTGTAAGATCTGTTAAGTGTGTGTTTTTCAAGATGTTTCTCTGTGTTGTGTTTCTGAGTGTTTCACTGATTGTAATTGTTCATTTTGATCAATAAAACAATCGGTTAATTACGTTTCGATGTCCGATTAGCTAGATCGAGTAGACGATCTGATGCTCACGCATTTTCATGGTATAATGTTGTCATGTTTTATACCTGATGAATGTTTGCTAAAAAGGGGGCTGTTAGGCCCAAGCGTTGGAATATACTTTCGAGATAAAGGTGACGCTTTAGAAAAATGTAGACCTCACCAGCGTAAGCTGATCCGTTAAAGTATGTATATCAGGTGATGTTAAGGATCCAAGCATAAAGGGAAAGGCTCATGTTTGTTCAGAGTTAGATGGGCAAGCTGTTGGAGGAAGGCTATACGGGCATGCTGGCATAAGTACGATAGATAGAGGCATAGTTATAGTAACTATCTTTTATAACTGTTGTAGAAGTTTATCTTAATTGTACTTGGCTTTATATATAAATAAAAGTTTTAAATTTTCCGCTGCTTTAGTTATCTCTGTTGTACCTTGTGTTTATGAGTAAATCCGATGTGTGACCCCTCCTAGAGCCAAGTTTGGGAGTGGGCGTCGCAAGTTTGTATCAGAGCCTTGATTTAAGAGATTTGGGTATAAATGTAGTATGTAGACTTAAACTAGGACTCTAGGAAGACAAAGTAAGATAAGATAGGATGCCAGCTAAAATAGCTTGTGCCCATAAAAGGATGAGGTTGCATTAGGAACATAATAAGTATGACCTAGGATATGTGAATTTGGTAGGTACCTGATTGCAATTAGCTACTGCCATTTGGTATTGACCTTATAAATGTATCTAGGGTACTAACTGTTATGTGGCCAAATGCGAGAGGAAGTTATAGACCAGTTTGAATTAGAATCACCAGTAGAGGTAGACAGGAAAGGAATAGACACTAAGGAGAAATGTGATGAAAGTAATTGGGTTTTGAATGCATCATGACTATATAACTATATGGCGTCTGCACTTATCTAATTATCATGACTAGTCGGAAGACCATCCGGTTTTGGAAGGCGTGCACAACCAGATCTTGAACCCAATAATGCTGGAGGAGGAAACATCTTTACTGAAGAACAACGAGCCCCTATGGCTATAGAAGTAGCAAACGCGTTCCAGGATGCAATACCTAACCTGGTAGCTCAGCTTCAAGGAGCTGCCGGTGGAGCCGGTGTTGGAGGAGCCAATGGTGGAAATAATGGTGCCGATGCGAACGCAAGAAACGTCAATCAAGAAGGCCAAGGTTGTTCGTTTAAATCCTTCAGTGGATGTAAGCCTCCTTCATTCGAAGGAAAGAGAGATGATGGTTTAACCGTCCGCTGGGTTAGAGAAATGGAAGTCGTCATTGGTATTAGTGAATGCCGTGCCGATCAGGCTGTGAAGTATGCAGCTCATTCCTTTGTTGGTGGAGCGTTGTTTTGGTGGGACTCTATCTTACAGTCCCAAGGTGAACAAGTTATTGCTGCCATGCGGTGGAACGATCTAAAGACTCTGGTAATGAATAAGTTTTGTCCAAAGAACGAGCTTGAGAAGATTGAAGTTAACTTTCTGAGGCTGGAAGCTGGTAACTCAACTCATCAGGAGTTCACCACTAGGTTTGACGAGATGTTGTTGATACATTATGTGGCAACGAGCTGGATCAGACAAAGCATTGAAGACTTGAATATTACAATCTAGTTTGCTGTTGGCCGAACTCTGGGCGAACCCCCGGCTGAACCTTGGCCGAACCCGAGGTTCGGACAAGCCTAGGAGTTCGGCCGGCCGATGTCTATATATAGGTTGTAGCTTTTTCTTTGTAACTAGTTTTTCAGTAGAGTTTTGAGCGAGTGTTAAGCAATTGTGTGTTTTGTGTTCTGATTCACCCTGTAATCTGTTACGATATTAATGAGAGATTGAGCATTGTTATTTACACCGTTTGTTCTCGTTTCTATTACACAACTGATGTCAAACTAAGCCGATCCTACGCTCCAGCGTTTTCAAGTGGTATCAGAATGGTTGGTTCTTTCTATGGTCTAATTTCATCATTTCTCTTCATTTCGAGACGTTAAACCTTCAGTTAGGTGTGATTGGAAGTGTTTTTGTTTGATTTTTAATCAATCGAGTCTTCCTGAGTCATGTTTTTACCTAACAAAAACATCTGGATGTCGAAATTCGATCAAATTCTGAATCTGGTGCAATTTCAAAAATTTCCAGTGAAGTTCAAATTAGAGTTCGGCCGAAGAACAGATCTGAAAAATAACAGCTCCGAACTCCAGGTTCGGACAGAGTTCGGCCATGTTCAGATGTCTGAAGGTCAGGTTCGGAGGAGGGTTGGAAGATCAGGTTCGGAGGTAGTTCGGACAAGGTTCGGACGAGCTCGGCCCCAGCCAGGGGCTCTGCCCCTTGGACCCCGCCAGGGGCTGCTGCCCCTTAGACCCCGCTTCTCAGGGGTGCTTCCCTCTGTAGAGGCTAGATTATGAGGCTTGTAATATTAAATAAGTTGGGCTGGGCTTAGAGGGTTTCATTAGAATCATAGGCTAGTTTGCTATTGTATTTAGGCTAGTTTATGATTTGGTTTGGGTTTACTATTGGGTTTATGATCCACAAGGGGCCCAATAGTAAACCCATTGGGGTGCCTATATAAACCCCACTTGACCTCCTCATTAAGGGCTACGAGTTTATGATTGAGAGGAGAGCCAAGCAGGTGTTTATGATCGTAATCATAAACTAGAGAGAGAGTTCAAGTTTACGATTTCTTGTTTTGTACCCAACAAGGTTTCTTGTGTGCAAAGATCAAGTTTTTAGCATTTAATCATCGTATTCTTTGTGTTTCTTCTCTTCTCTATCTTGAATCAATCACCTACGAGGATTCCGCACTCGTTTGTGATATCAATATCGTGACCTGGTAGATTTTCTGGACCTATAATTGGTATCAGAGCCAAGAAAAGAGTGTTTCGAGGTTCTCACGATATTGGATTCAAGTTTTTCTGGAAAAAGTTCAAGTTTTTGAAGGTTTAAAGGCTGTTTGAATGTTTACGATCGTTGCTGATGCTGTTCTTCGTGTTTACGACTGTTTTCTGGGTTTTTCACGTGTTTACGACCGGGTGTTCTTGAAGATCTTCATTGGAATCACGTTTACGACTTCAATACGAGATTTTTAAGTGTTTACGATTCGTTTCAGTCGGAAATAGAGTGTTTACGATCTGCTGGGATCGGAATCGGAGTTTACGACATTTTCTTATCGGTATCGAGTGTTTACGATCCATCACGATCGGATTCGGTATTTACGATCCTGTTCGATCGGAATCGAGAGTTTACGATCAGGAGTTTACGATCCGGTGTTAACTCAATCGTAATCAAGTGTTTACGACCGGCCAGGCTGTCAAAAATCGTAAACGGGTGTTTACCATCGGAAATTGGGTTTTCAATCGGAAACAGATTTTGCCGTTTTTGCCGATTTTTCTTAATTTTCAGAAGCTGCATATCTAAAGAAAGAAAATGAGTTCAGTGGTTGAAGAAAATAATTTGGTTGAGAACAAGGATGATTTCGCAGATGAAGTTGACAAAACTGAGATATGCCCCAATCCTACTTGTGCTCGTATAATTCCTGGACTTAGACAAATTTGTAAAAATTATCAGATAGAATTATTTGAGATAAAATGCGAGAGGAGTTCATTCAAGGGTAGATGGCAAAAGAATGAGGAGAAGGTAAAAGCTCAGAAACGAGACATTGAGAAATATCAGAAGCTAGCAACGGAGAAGACTATCTTATATGATAGGGCTAATGATTGAGATATATGAGCTTACACAGAAATTAACTGAACTGCAACAAAAATTTGATGAGCTGCAGGTCAAGTATGATTGCAATCAGGAAAGAAATAAGCGAATGCTCGATGCTGGAAAGGAATTGTCACATGCTGTTGTGACTTGTCAAGTTGGGAAAGATAAAACTGGGCGTGGGTCAGAAAAGTCTGATAAGTCTCTGTCTGCAAACAGCATCATTCCTCCACCAGTTCCCAGAGACATTGTAGGAATACTTCTTAGTGAGGATCAAGTTGAACGAATCAAATCTGATTATAAAGAAGCTGCTCCTCCTATTGATAGTGTCTTGGTTGGAACTACACAAATGACTCAAGAAGAAATTGACAATGAGACAAAAATGACTTATGGTGAAGGGAGAGTAAAGGATATATCAGACAATGATGCTGAGTGCCAGAAATATGACAGGTGTCACAACTCTAAATCTGATGAAGCTGGGATAGAGTTGAAACCATACCCTAAAATTGAAACCCCATGCTTCAAAGTAATTGACGAAGTCAAAAGGGAAAAGGTGATCTTGACGACATGGCCTGAGGGGAAGATCTTTATAACATCTGGATAAATGTTTGACCAAGAACCAGATGTAGGATATAAACTACCATCCTTCTCCTCCAAGTTCAAGGGAATAACCGATGAAGTGATAAGTGAACCTAAAGTTGAGAGGCCAAAGATCACCATCAAGCATCCAAGTATGAAACCAACAGCTGGAGTGAAGAATGAAAAACTCGAGGGAGTAGCTGTGTCTCCCATTTCTTCAGTTGGATCATGCAGTTGTTGTTGTAATTGCAACAATGGTGCTTCAACGTCAAAGAATCAAGGAAGCACAAAGACAGTAAAGACAGGTTCGACGCAGGCTTCGACAAACCAGTAGAAAGTCAAATCTGAAGCTGCAGTCAAACCAAAGAAGCATACACAAGGCGAACCAGCTCCATATCAGCCACCGAAGACAAATGGGTACACGTCTGACTTCTATCTAAAGAAGCAGACTTGTTTTAATTATGGCATCGCTGGTCATATTGCTAGAAACTGTCTTTATCGCCCTTATGAACCCTATTATCCGAAAACTCAAAGGGTTTCATCTCAGGAGTCTGTGAAGTCTAAGCCGATGATGGTGCAGAAACCTAAGGCAATGAAGACTGCCACTCCTAAGGTTAAACCCTTTGATCAACATTGGGGCGCTGCCAAAGCTGAAAGAAAATCTATAAATCAAAACAACAGTCTTCCAAGTTACAAAAATTTTCAAAAACAGGTGAAGAAACTAGTTTCAAAACAACCAAAGCTTGAAAAAACCAAGGTAACTAGAACTGTTTTCAAAAATGAATCCAAAATACAGAAGGTTGAAATACCTAAAGTCACAACTCAAAAGGTGACTAAAACAAAAACTGTTTTGAAAAGTGAATCTAAAACGAAGAAGGTTGAAATACCTAAGGTCACAACTCCAAAGGTTAAATCACCTGAAACTTCAAAACCAAAGGCTAATGCAGCTACAACCGAATCATCCGAACTTCCTGATTTTTCAAAAGGAATGTTTTTAAAAGAAATTTCATTCATTGATTCCTCGGGGGTACCCAGAAAAACAATGGCCTGGGTACTATTAGCTAACTAATCTCTCACTCTGTGCAGGAACGATCAAGGAGGATTATCACTAACGTTTTTATTACTAATTTGTTTGTTGATAAGTGATTGTTCCAGGCACAGTTTAGGAGACGTATCTTTATGTCATGTCAAGTAATCTATAAATGGAAGGTATGTCTCATTGAGAGGTAAAAGGTGAAAATCAGCATGAAAGGTACTGTTCTTAACTTGGTTGTTTGAATGACGTGGCAGCAAAGGGTCTTTTGAGTCAAACCTATTTCATTAAAGTGTCAATTAAGCTGTTGATTGATTATGTGTTTGACTTCAAATGCAATGAAGTGATCATGTCATGAAACCCAATTTTCTAAAATTTTCAAATCAATACTTTGAAAGTTAGCTTGGCCAGATATCTTCAAAATTTTGTGTTTTGTTCTTTTAAGTGTGTTTGTGTGTTTTATTTTTTATTAAAAAAAAATGATGTTCACACGATTGTGACATTAAAAATCAAAAAACAAGGGGAAGAAATGTAAAGATGAAGAATAAGTTGACCCCTCAAAAAATAGTGTCCTTTTCAATTTTTAATTGTTTGTGTCATGTTTTTGAGAAGTTTAGGGGAAGTAAAATGAATGTCTGGGTTGGAGATGGCTGACACGCGTAAGGCGGAAGTGAAAGGCAAGCTCCACGGTGATATGCTCGGTAGGCTCGACCTAATCGTATGACCACCAATGTAAGTGTAATGAACTTAAAAGATATATATGTTTAGTTTCCCATCCCAGGTTGCATGGTTTAAAAGACTGAGTCCCGGAAAAAATGGGTTGAGAGTGGTATTTACCTAGTATTCACTCTCTCACACGCCATGTCTCTGCTGTTATGACTACACCACATAATAAAAAGAAAAGAAAAAGAAAAGAAAAAGAAAAGAAAAAGAAATGAAAAAGAAATGAAAAAGAAATAAAGAAAAATGAAATGAAAAAGAAAAGAGAATAAATAATCACTCAGTTGGTCTTCTTTGCGTGCTTAGCGGCCGATCTGATCACCAACTGATGGTTAATAAAATAAGTGGTAGTCATAACGGTGTTGCATGGTTCCTCAAGCTGGGGGTTTGTGAATCCTCAATAAACTCTGAGGTTGGATAGGTTTTGCTGTGTACGCTTGGGTGTGGGGAAAATTAAACATGATGGTAATATTGTACTATATTAAACATGACGCATTCGGTTGGGATTAAATGGGTTTGAGTTTAAAGCGGACAAACATACCGGCAATCACCTGGACTAGTTGAGTAACTGAAGCTGAAAAGGGTTCCTCAGTCAGATTCATACGGTTTGATCCCTTGTAAACTTTCTCATGTTTGGTTTTGTAAGTATTTGTTTAGTTTATATCTTTCGTGTGTGAGTCGTTAATTTCTTTTTGGTGTGTTTTCGTCTTGGCCAGGTTGATTTGAGAAGTCAAAATGTGTTTTTCATGGGTTTTAATGCATGACAATATGCCCCCGACAGATCTTGCCAAATTTTTAGGGGAAGGAGTATGGGATAATAAGTATTATCCGAAGGGAACTCGAGGATGATACATATTATCTAATGGAAAAGACTTCCTCCGTCAGATCTTGAGAAATTTTTACGGGAAGGAGGGAGGATAATAAGTATTATCCGAAGGGAACTCGAGGATGATACTTATTATCTAATGAAAAGACTTCCATAATACATAGTATCTGAAGGGAACTCGAAGATAATATGTATTATCTCAGGGAAAGTCCTTAGCTGAGGGGAAGTTATCAGCTAAGGGGAAGTCTTTAGAGGTCTTGGGTTCAGGGGAAGTTTTATAGAAAACCCGTAATCTATATTAGGGTTTTTGGTTAAAATTATGTTAATTTGAATCAACTTAACAGATGATAATTACCTCCTAACCCAAAGACCAGTCATCAAATGTCTGGTGGAGTATATTTTTTTTCAAATGTGTGTCAGACAGGTTGATGATAGAAAGATGTTGCTACTGCTCAAGTTAAAAAACCAGTCGGACAAGACTTCCATCTGATTAAGCAACTGTTCAAGGGAAGTTGTTGGTGTCTTTATAAGCTTCTAAAAGATTATCAAAGAAAATGCTCACAAGTTTAGGGGAAGCTGAAGATTTCAAGTCAATCTTTGAAAAAGAAAATGATACAGAGAGCAGTCAGAGTTCATGAAGTTTGAAGTTCAACAATCAAGTTCTTCACAGTTAGAGGTTTTTCAAAATTTAACCTCTAATTGTTTTGGAGATTCAAGACAGTTACCGAAGATTCAGCAAGAACTAGTTCTTTCAAAAGAAGCAAGTCAATGAGAGTCCTCCATTTCATTGCTTGTTCATTTCAAGAAGTTCAAGCTGATGCTGATCAAGAGGAAGTCCCAAGTGCCCGTCATGAAACCCAATGAAGATTTCTGCGGAAAGAATCTTCATCAACATCCATGCCAGCCAGTCAAGAAGAAGAAGTTCAAAGATCGAAGACTTTTAATATCACAAGCCTAGGGGAAGATTGTAGAGGCTAGATTATAAGGCTTGTAATATTAAATAAGTTGGGCTGGGCTTAGAGGATTTCATTAGAATCATAGGCTAGTTTGCTATTGTATTTAGGCTAGTTTATGATTGGGTTTGGGTTTACTATTGGGTTTATGATCCACAAGGGGCCCAATAGTAAACCCATTGGGGTGCCTATATAAACCCCACTTGACCTCCTCATTAGGGGCTGCGAGTTTATGATTGAGAGGAGAGCCAAGGAAGTGTTTATGATCGTAATCATAAACTAGAGAGAGAGTTCAAGTTTACGATTTCTTTTTTTGTACCCGACAAGGTTTCTTGTGTGCAAAGATCAAGTCTTTAGCATTTTATCATCGTATTCTTCGTGTTTCTTCTCTTCTCTATCTTGAATCAATCACCTACGAGGATTCCGCACTCGTTTGTGATATCAATATCGTGACCTGGTAGATTTTCTGGACCTACACCCTCGAACCCCCGTTAGGTGGGAATTTCAAAGAAGCGGATAAGTTAACGTGTTTACCCTTGATTCGGTATTTGTGGGGTGTTATCTTTGAAGAAAATCCAGATCACGATATTTGTTACGTGTTAGTAATCGAATTTCAAGAAATGAGTTTGTGGGTAGTCATTGTTCTTGATGATGGACAGAGATTCAAGAATGCGTGTTTCTGATGATGGACAGAGATTCGGAGACATGGTTATGATTACTTGGGAACGTTTGTCGGAGATTATCTTTCTACACAAACTGAAGATTAAATAAGATTAAAGATTCCGTTGTGGGCCACTTGAGTTTATCATTCCAATACAAGAATGCGGGGTTGGAATCATAAGAAATTGAAGATTTGAATATGTCACTTATTTAAGGGGAAATTGGGGACCCTAAAACTTTTAAAGTTTCATAACTGAAAAAGTGAATATTCAAAAGCAATCAGTTCAGGGTTGACCAGGGTTTTTGATCTTCATGGAAAGGTAGTGTATTCCGATGTTTGTGCAAACCGATATGTCAAAGTTTTTGGTTATGGTTTGGAACTCTTTGTCATTTTCCCGATAATTTCTTGAGTTGTGAAGACTTGGTCAGATTCCAGTCTGTAACGAGATATACGTTTACTAGAGTAGTATATTGGGATGGATTTCATGCTAAGGGGGAATTTCTGTGATTGAAGATGCTGACCATGTCTGTTTTCATAAAGATCAGAATGTATTACAATTTGGTAAAGATTAAAGATTGTTGTCAATATGCAGTGACATTTAGGTGTCTTTACAAATTCCGGATACAACTGATGAAGTGAACCATTATCATATATGTCGGTTTCAGTTGGATGGTTGTGCTTGAAGCTAGGGGGAACTTTATTGGTTGTGGAGATTGTACAAGATGTGAACTGTTTCATGCATGCGTGAAGTTCAGTCCAAGGGGAGTTTGCTGAAAATCAAGATTCAAGATGTAGCAGACTGACTGATGATGATTGCTAGAAGATCAATGTCTGGATTCGACAGTAACGTCCAAGGGGGAATTTGTTGATGCATGTACCTTGTGTGACCGTTACTGTTCGAATTGTCAAACAGACTGATTTGTCGAAAACATGAACTAGGGTCCGAAACCTAGCCGAACTCCAGGTTCGGAGTTGTCCGAACCTTGTACGAACTCCAAGTTCGAAGAGAGTTCGGACAGAGTTCGGAGCTTCCCAGTTCGGACAGAATGAAGAAGTATAAATAGTTTCGTCTTTGTATTTCTTTGTAAGTGTTTGTCTAGTGTCTATGTGGTTGAGAGGGGAGGTTCTGTCCAACCTCCCCCGGAGCTTAATCGTTGTATACTCCTTCGGTTTATGTAATCATTCAACACGATATATGACAAAATTTTCGTCTCATTACTATCTACCATAGAATCGATCCGTATATGCATTTTCAGGTTTCCTTTTTTCTTTTTATTTTTACAGACTTGGAAGACACACTCAAAGAGGTGTTAGAGTTTGCAGAGTACATTTGTTTTATGTTGTAGTGTTTTCGAATCAGTTTTACCATTTCATTACACATGCAGTGCTTGTATATTGTACTCTCTCCAAAACTCTCAAGATTTCGACTTGAGGAGCTGGTTGACTCAGATTTGGTTTTGTTAGAGTCAACAAGGTTGGATTGATGTTAATTGGAGTTTCAGAAACTGGACTTTTGTTTTTGGAATAGTTGTCCAGTTGTGATTCATTTTGACTGCTGCTTTTTACAAAGACAGTCTTGGAGTTTTTTGTCCCTTGTACGTACCCGATCCCTTGACCATAATTCCTTGGTGTGTTTGTCATATTTTCAAGTTGATCATGAGCATTTATGAGACCGTTTAATTTTTTTGTTTCCATGTGCAACCTTTGATATAAAGTTACACGTTCAGTCTCATAGTGATCAATTTTTGCTTTGTTACTCAAGTTTTGTGTTTCTAGTTGTTTTAATCTTAACAATTCTGTTTGAATCTTCCAAACTGTTTTGTCAGTAATGCTAGTGATTTTTCAAATGACTCGTTTTCTGTATCATTTCCTGAATATTCATTTTCAGAGTCACTTAATTCTTTTCTCTTTGAGTGGGTTAGCTCTTGTTTGGTGTTTCGTTTCCTCCTTTCAGAGTAAAGAGGCAGTGAATCAACTTTGGATTTTGAGATGTCCAATATTTCAGACTCTTGAGAGTTCAAAATTCAGAAGAGATCATTTTGATTTTCTTCTTCCAGATCCAAAGTTGTTTGAATATTGATTATTCAATCTGCTCTGATACCAATTGTTGGGTCCATGAGGGGCTCTTTAACAATGTTGGCACAATTTGATTTAAACAAGATAAACAAGTTGCGGAAAGTAAATCAAATTGGATGACAACAATTCATAAAAAAGGTTATACTTTATATATCTCAAATGTAAATAATGGTTTACACGAGTTTATAGTATAACTATGTATTTCTATGGAAGTAAGTTGTAATTGCGTTAAGCAGATATTGAATTGTATGCTTGTTGTCTTGCTTTGTTTGGTGATGTCAGCTTGCTATTTATAGGAAGATGTAGCAAGTTGCATTGGATAAGGTGGTTGAGGTCGGTTGAATTTGGAGTGTGTCAGAGTATATAGAGATACATTGAGGATATATTAAATTTATCTCTTTCTCAACTGTCTTCAACTGTTTTCGTGATAAATTCCAAGTTGGTGTTCAATTTGCTTGTTCTTCACACAATGGCAGAATTTGTTCTTCTCATAATATTTATCTTCTGATAGTCCGGAACTCCTTCAGGATTCTTCTTTGAAGACTATTAATGCTTCCCATTAGAAGCCTTCTACAGAAATGAGAATATTTGTAGAGTTTGGTCTATACAGAACTACTTCAGAATTTCCGGAGTAGTTCTGTATGAGTACAAAAATATGTATTTCATACAGATTTTAATATCCTTTCTCTTTTGAGGATATATCTTATCTTTTCTTCTAATACTTGACTGTTTTCCGTTACATTTACATTGTGTTCTAACAGATGTGAAGGCAACGATTAATACAAAAAGAGTAGACGAAAAGTGCTGAATAAAGAATTTGAAAACTTTTAACACTATGATAAAGAAAACATGACTGCTGTCGTATCCAGATTGTCACATCTAATAAGTGAATTGAAATTGGTTAACATTGAGAAGACTGAGGAGGAATTGAAAGAGAAACTGCTAGAAGCATTACCATAAAAGTGGGAGAATTATGTCTTGTTGCTTACTCATGATAAAGAATATCAACATTATCATTTCATGATTTGACAGGAAAGCTTCATGCTAGAGAAATGGAAATGATGATTTCACACAAATCAACTGCTCAACTGCAAAATCCTGAATTGTATCATGGTCAGAATTCTGCAAGCATCAATGCTAAATCTAAATCATTTAGTTCTGATTCATCAAATCCAGTTCCAATAGCTCTTGTTGCTAGCCATGGATCAGGAAATTCTGAAAGTTCATCAAGAGGGTGCAGTTTCACTATTCCAAATCATTCCAATCAGAATTCATTTTCTGCAAAAACACCTGATGAACATTTCGCATTGATTTCAGCATGATTATCTTCATACTATGGATTGTAGAATGGTGGTTTGCCAAAAGCTAATCTGATTGAAGAAGATTTTGATCAGATAGATCCATATAATCTCGAACAAATGGATATCAATTGGCAACTTGCTATGCTAGCCCAAAGAGCTATAAGGTTTAGGAAGAGAACAGGATTCAATAGTTTAAATCCAGATTGTAAAGTTGGATTAGACAAATCAAAGGTAAAATGTTTTAAATGTTTTAATTTTGGACATTTTACTCGTGAATGTTCAAAGTCAAATGCTTCTTCATCAAAGTCTTCAACAAGTAATTCAGAATCAAAGGCATTAGTTTCACATTATGGTCAAGGATATGACTGGTCGAAAGAATTGGAATCTCCTATTGCTTTGACTGCAATTCATGATAATCCAGCAGATTCTTTTAATGTTGAGCTAGCAGAAATTGAATATACTCGTGGTCATGTGACGCCCACTCCCAGTCTTGATTCCAAGAGGGGTCACGTGTCGGATTTACTCATGAACACATGGTACAACAGAGATAACTAAGCAGCGGAAATTAAAAACTTTTCATTTATATATATATAACAAGTTACAACAGTAAGGATAAAAACATAATCTATAACTAGATCTTATCTATAGCTATGCCACTCTACTACCGAGTCTTTCCTGATAGCTTGCCCATCTAATCTGCCCTTGCTAGAGCCCTTCCCTTGCTACTTTAAACATCACCGATACCTGACATACATGCTTTTAAAGGTCAGCTTACGCTGGTGAGTTCTAAGTATTTTAAAACTTTACCTTTCCTTGAAAGGTTTACCTCAAACATTTGGGCCTAACGACCCCTTCTTTATAAACATTTATCAGGTATAAAACATAACAGAGTTATACCAAAACATTTATCCTTTATCAGGTATAAGACGTAACAGAATTATACCAAAGCATTTAACCATTCATTCTACTAAGCATTGTCTATTGGAACCACGTTAGTTCCTCGGGCAACCGTCGCCACCCGAAACCTTTCATAGAGTAACCGTCGTTACCCCGGGGAACCGTCATCCCCCGCTTCTGATTGTACAACCACCTTTTCCCTTTCTCTAGACAATATCTGCTTAGATTAAAACTTTTTCAACCTTTTAAACCTTTTCATCCTTTTCAAAAGTCCATTTAAA
This sequence comes from Deinandra increscens subsp. villosa, assembly GCA_039602395.1. Lineage (NCBI taxonomy): Eukaryota > Viridiplantae > Streptophyta > Magnoliopsida > Asterales > Asteraceae > Deinandra > Deinandra increscens. The sequence goes on along the minus strand of JBCNJP010000025.1, from coordinate 5,949,036 downwards.
TAACTCTTGTATTTGGACTCATAACCGTTTCAACACTAGTCCATTACCCGTATATGGAAATAAGCGTTTCATAAATATAATGTTATGGGTCTTGCATAACAAGGCTAATAAGATCATATTTACCCGACGCTTAGTCCTATACATAGGCTTAGACCAAACATTCACATTTTTTTCATTTCTCAAAGCTTTATATAAAAGTTTCATCCTTTATATTACCCGTTTATTATAACCTTCCCGAAAAAGTAATAACAGGTAATAATAACTATAAAACAGTTATAAGTATTATATGTGTATCAACACAAAACAAGTAAAGGCATCTCAGATACTTTTTAAGTGAACAGTTGAATGTATATATCATTGCATGTATATCAGGCCCGAAAATATTAAAACATTTAAAACATTTAAAAGTGGGCTCATAGAACTCACCTTATTCTCTTAAGCAGTTAATTCAGAGAAAACCTCCGCTATGTCTTCCAATAAACCTAATCGCGTATTATATGGCGTTAACGCAAGGTTTAATATAATAAACACTTCCTATGTTTATTTTAACTCTTTATTAACTTAATAATACTTAGTTATTAAGTTTATTCCTTTTAAAGGTCAAAATGACCAAAATGCCCCTTTAGGCCATTATCCTTATCTTTTATTGATAATTATGAAGACGCGCATTCCTATAAGTAGACACTCACTCCGGGATCGCCCAGTGTTGGGATGCCATTGCCGAGGTGGGATGGCGACACCCCCGCTATTGCCAGAAACCCCAGTGTACAGGTGTCTACCCTTCCGGTCCGCGCGAACTTCTAAATATCCGATTAACTCGGTATTTGAAATACTTTATCATTTATCCATTTTAACTTTACATATGCTTATTATGTATATAAACATAGTTTCATACCAAAAACCAAGTCCTTATACCTTCCGGATTGTTTTATATTAAGTGATCATATTCCGAAACCCTAATTTCATGTTTTTCTTATTTCTTTATCAAAACTCATTTTTATTCAAAACTGACTTAGGGTATTATCCGTTACAACATTTTATAATATGCTTTAAAATTTCAAAGCTTAGTTCGTTACCGTTTACTCGGTTTTGACAGAACAATGTCTAGAAAACCCTAATATCAATATTAACACTTTTAAATATATATTAACATATTCTAATATGTTTTAAATATATATTAAACATAAAACTTAATCCGATAATTAATTTATCATTATCGTTAATCTTTATATTAAATATATATTTATATATATTTAATATTTAAATATATATTCTTTTAATCAATTTTATTAAAAAAAACTGATTAATAATCATATATATATTTAGTTGTCTTAAATATATATTTATATTATTTATCCCGTATTATTATGATTTAATATAAACTTTAACTTAAATATTTGTAATAATAACAAATATAACGTGTTTACCTCTTGACGGGTCGTGAAACGAGTCCGAATAACCGAATAATAAAGTTTGTCCGATTTGGACAAATAAATAGTCCTTCCTTACTAGTTCTTCGCCACGAGCATTTCCCCGTTGTCGGTTTGTCGTTTGGACCTCGTTACGCCACCGAAACGTCGCCCGAAGGTGAATATGGGTTACTCAACGTCCCTTTTTCTAGCTCGAATTACGACCACCTACGACTGCCGTTAACAACCGCCAATCACCGCCACCATTCTCCGCCATCCTGAGTATTTACTAACGTTATTGTTGTCACCCGTCATTAACCGTACGTCACCGAAAATCAATCGAAAGAGGGGACGGTGAATTCGTGTTTTACCGGGTTTACTTCCGGTTTCATAATGTTTAACCCGCAACTGCCGCCGCCTACCACCACGCATAACCAGCTCCCACCACCATTATCTCCCGCCACATGTTACTGCCACCGTCTGGTGGTCGGAGACCTGCCGCTGGCCCGCCGGAGTTCTGGGTGTTGTAGGTTCAAGGTGACGAGGTCATCGGAGGTTGCTGGGTTGCTGGCATAACAGCGGTCGTCGGGCTTCGAGCAAGGTGGAGCTACATCGCCGGTTTCTGGTTGGTGGAGGCTGCCGGAAAATCGAGAGCAGCAGGTCGCCGGATTTACGGCTGTGTACTGCTGCTGCTAGGTTCATCGGGAGGTCGCCGGGAAAAAGAACGAGGGGGCTGCTGGTGTCGGCCGAACAAACTGGAGAAGAGGAGAGGGGATCGCCGGTTTTGTTGCTGCCGGAAAATCGTAAGGGGCTGGAGTGATGGTTGGTGGCCGGCGAGACAAAAACGAGAGAGAGGGGGAGGGGCTGCTGTGCGCAGCTTTCTTTCTTCTCTTTCTTATTATTTGAATTGTGTATGAGTGATTGTAATTTGTATGCGTATGTATGTATTTATACACAATATGAGTTCAAGGATACGATGTACACGTATGCTAGATGAGTATTCAATTAAATTGTTGAACCATACAATTTTTTTGACAACAAACATTCGAAAGAGTAAGGAACAAGTAGTTTAGGATATTTTAGTTTAATACGGTATAATATTAATGAGTAGGTATTATATCCGTATCCTAAACCCGTAAAATAATAATATTTAATATACGCATCATAAAAATTCTCTAACGCCTACAAATATTACGGGGTCTAACAGATCTACTCGTAATATTTATCCTTCGGTTAAATACAAACCGATAATTGTTTATTTAATTACGCGGTAGAAAGCGTGTCTAATCATCGTCGCGATATCTCGGCCGTTTCATAAACCGAATACGTCGTCTAGACTGAAATACTTAATTATTATTATAATAATTATTTATGCCTTGCCGAGGCGTTATACTCATCTCGAACGGCTAACCGAGTTAATTTCGGTTATTATCGCGTAACAACGACGGTTGCTGATGTTGCCGAATATCACAATTATATTTTATATCGATTATAAATCAAGTATTTAGCATTACCTGATATTCTAACTTCGCCTCGGTGTTATTTTCGTGACGTTCGTGCTTAAATACCGTTTATTACAAACCGGGCCTGAATCACTATTTTGCGTTTTTCCGCTTCATTATAACTCAGATCTAAGATCCGTCCGCGTCCACGATCTTTATTTTTCGTTATCTACCATATTCTATAAATTCGCCTCTTGACGTTTACTCGAATGTCGTGCCGAATATTCGTACGCGAATCGCGGCGTTTCTCTATTCTACATATATATATATATATATATATATATATATATATATATATATATATATATATATATATTATATCACATTCATTTCAGGTACTTAACAAATATAGCACACGTATAAACTCTAAGTCATAAAATTTTGGGGTGTTACAACTCTATCCCCCTTAAAAAGGTTTCGTCCTCGAAACTTGCTCAAACTGTGATTTAACTCACAATGAGTTCTTTTGTCACACCCCCAAATAACCACTAACGGAGTTTATACCGTTAAGGGGTGCGAGCAAACCAGGACCACAACCATTAGTTACAAATACTAAACGAATCAGAGTTAGTCCATATACGTGTCATAAATTAAAGTTCTCAAAATACGCAGCGGAAAAATATCATCTTAGCACTAACCACGTGCTTTACAAAAATCATTGTTTTAAATTCCAAATTAAGTTTGAACAAAGTAAGTGTCTTCATGAGCCATGCCAACCCGCTCCGGATACTCCTCAGCGATCTGCAAAAGTTTAAACCACGCAAGTGTCAACCTAACGGTTGGTGAGTTCACAGTGGGCTTGTCATGCAGTGGCCCGGTCTCATAATCATAATCGTGTCAACATATACTTATGAAATATTTATTTGTGAAAAGCAATGCTTAGTGATATCCATAATCATAGTATTGTGGTTTAGTAAAAGTATTGTCCGTAACATACGTTATCGGGTATGTACTAGTTTTGCATAGTTAAAGTGCTCAACCGATATCGCGGGTAGCTAATCCGTTGTTCCATGCACTAAGGAAGTTTGTACCAAAGCTGACTGATAATTGTAGTGGCAGCGCCATCATCTATTTTGTTTTGCGGACCTACGTCATCGCGGCTTTGCCTCCCCCGTGTCCTCTCGGGATCACGGTCAGATAGGCTGATATTGTACCTCCGTGCACCTCCAGTGTCACGAGGCGGAGTTTGTTAAACTCCAGTAGATCTAGCCAACATCCCCTCGCTTTACAATTAATGGTACAATTAAGTTGAGGACTTTTTCAGTTATAAGGCAATCCTTAGAAATCATGTGATATCATGTGGTTTAGACTTTAACCTATTCTAGCCATATTAAAACGGTTTACTTTGGGTTCTCATGAATCCCGAAAACATTTTCAGTTTCGTTTTAGAAATAGTTGTTTAAGTATTTCTCAAGTGTTTCCCATAAAACACTTCAAGTTCATCAAGTGGGTGCCAAGCACTCCTAAGTTCAAGTTCATCAGAGAGGTGCATAGCACTCATAAGGTTGTCAGCATTGTCTTTCATTAAGTTATTCAGTGTGACCCAAACGGGTTCACGGTAAATGGGTTAGTGACACTCACCTTTGGTTGCACTGCTAGACTTGCTAAGTAATCCAAATATTGTTTGCTTAACGAAGACCTATGAACACGTTTAGGTCTTAAGTATTAGTTTTGTGTCTAATATTTAACTTAACGTCACTATGGCCCATAACATAGCACGTTGGAACTACGACACGACATACCGACACACGACACCGATGGTTGATCATAAACAAGGGTTCACATAATTCAGAAATCAAGGCATGTTTCATTATTGCATAATCATGTAAGTCATAGCATAACATTCAAACAAGTTGCACAAGTTGGGTTTTGATCAGATCATAGTTTCGCTACTTAGTGTCGCTACATAGTTTCGCTAGGTGCACGGGCAGCACTTTCGCTAGGGATTACCCGATGACACAGTTTCGCTAGCTAGTTTCGCCCGAAACTGCTGACGCAGTTTCGCTAGCCTAGCTTCGCTCGAAACTGGTTTGAACTTTCGTTCAGGTTAATTCGCTCGGTAGTTTCGTTCGAGCAGGTCTAATTAGTTTCGCGGGCGACACTATAGTTTCGCCACATAGTATCGCTGGATGAAGATATATACAGTTTCGCTGTATAGTTTCGCCCAGAGAACAGCTCAGTTTCGCTGGTCGCGAAAGACACATAAATCAGCCTAAAAATCAATCTAACAGCTTCCATACTTCATGTGGTTCAATATTTAGCATGCATAATCATTTATCAACATTAAACAGTAAGTTTTAACACCTTAAACATGGGTTTATCATCATTCGAATCACTAAAAGCACATTTTAAACCTAAAATGACCTAACTAGCATGAATCTTCATTATGGTTTGAGTTTCAAACGTAAAGTTACAGACTTTATGATAGATCTAGCCTTCCAAAGCATCATATCAGAAGATCTAAGTGATTACTATGAAGGTCTAAGCATGCTTTATAAAAAAACACATAGAAAATGCATAAAGAATGGTTTTGGGACTCACGATTTGATCTAGGATCGATGGATGGTCTCTACCAACAGAGATGATAGCAGCAAATGGTGATTTCTCAGCTGGTCCAGAAGTTTCAGGAGAGTGTGTGTGTGTTTAGTGTGGAGATGATGCAAATGGGATGTAATTAGGGTTTAATAGACTATATATATCAGGGGCTAGTTTCGCTGGCAGTTTCGCTGGCCAAGCGAAACTGGCTCTGAACACATGCAAGTCAAACAGTCTAGCCGGCTACCGAGCGAATCTATAGTTTCGCCAGGTAGTTTCGCTGGAAACCAAAAGTGACCGATTTACATTCTATTATTAATACTAAATCATGCGTTTAAATCACATTGCACATAATGACAATAAATAAGTAAACACATAACACATATGGACGGGTTCGGTGATCAACCAAAGGTCGTGGACGTATTTGGCCTAGTTAAGCATTAGTTACTAAGTTAACACTTATAACGTAACTAACGGAGATTGTCTAACGGAAGTTAACCTTGGAATTCTCGGATGTCACATCATCCCCTTGTAAGTGGAATTTTCGTCCCGAAAATTATTCTTGCGTTGTAGCGTTCGCAGCCTCGGCTGTCGTCGTTGCTGTTGTTGCTGGGGAAAGAAAGCAAAAGTTTTAGGGTCGCCACATCCTCCTCCTGTTACAGGAATTTTGGTCCCCAAAATTAAATCATACCTTGAGTTTCCGTGGACGTATGCTCGAACAAGTGAGGATACTTTTTCTTCATCTGATCCTCTCGTTCCCAAGTATATTCAGGTCCACGCTTTGAGTTCCATCGAACCTTGACGATCGGAATCTTGCTACGTTTGAGGGCTTTCTCCTACGCGTCCCATGATTTCTACCGGTTGTTCAATGAATCTTAGATGTTCATCAATTTCCAATTCCTCCAAAGGAATTATTTCGAGTGTCTTCAGCCAGACATTTCTTTAGGTTCGAGACGTGAAACACGTTGTGAACTCCATCGAGTTCTGCAGGGAGTCGTAATCGATAGGCCACCGGGCCTACTTCCCCAATGATTTCAAATGGACCGATATAGCGAGGATTCAGCTTTCCACGCTTTCCGAAGCGTATCACACCTTTCCAGGGAGATACCTTCAATAGTACCTTGTCGCCTACCTCGAACTTCAAAGGTTTACGGCGCTTGTCGGCATAGCTCTTTTGTCTGTCACGTGCTGTGGCTATCCGTTTTCTGATTTGAATAACTTCGCTCCGTTGTATCATGAATAATTTCTGGTCCGGTGAGTCCCTTCTCACCCGTTTCGGCCCAACACACGGGCGATCTACATTTTCTGCCATAAAGAGCTTCAAAAGGTGCTGCACCGATGCTCGTATGATAACTGTTGTTGTAGGAGAACTCCACCAACGGAAGGTGAGCCTCCCAGTCTTTTCCGAAGTCGAGAACGCAAGCTCGGAGCATGTCTTCCAAAGTCTGAATAGTTCGTTCCGTCTGACCATCAGTCTGCGGGTGATAGGCTGTACTCATATCCAGTCTGGTTCCCAGTGCTTCTTGCATAGATTGCCACAGTCGGGAAGTAAATCGAGGATCTCGGTCAGAGATAATGGTCTTAGGCACTCCATGACGTGCCACAATTCGGTCAATGTACAGCTTTGTTAACTTATCCATATTGTCATTCTCCCTCATTGGAATAAAGTGTGCAGATTTGGTTAATCGATCAATGATAACCCAAATCGCATCCGGTCGATTCGATCGATGAGGTAATCCTGTTACAAAATCCATGGAGATATCCTCCCATTTCCATTCTGGGATCTTTGGTTGCTGTAATAATCCAGAAGGCTTTTGGTACTCGACCTTAACTCTTGAGCATGTTAAACACTTAGCCACATATCGCGCAATGTCGGCTTTCATATTCGGCCACCAATACAAGTTCTTCAAATCTTGGTACATTTTATCCGATCCAGGGTGCACCGAATACCTTGACTTGTGAGCCTCATCCATCACGAGCTCACGGAGATTTCCAAGTAAAGTAACCCAAATTCTGTCATTGTAATACCTGAGTCCATCGGACTTAATTTCGGAGTTACCATCCACCCCTCGCAGTGCTTCAGCTGCGAAATTTTCTTCTTTCAAAGCTTCTCGTTGGGCATCGCGGATCCGATCCGGCAATCCCGTGTGAATGGTAAGTTGCAGCGCTCGTACTCGTCGTGGCTTTTCGTACTCTTTTCGGCTTAAGGCGTCAGCCACAACATTGGCTTTTCCCGGGTGATACTTAATCGCCAAGTCATAATCATTTAGTAGCTCGACCCACCTTCGCTGTCGCATGTTGAGGTCCTTTTGTTCAAAGATGTGTTGTAAGCTTTTGTGGTCGGTAAATATTGTGCACTTTGTTCCGTAGAGGTAATGTCTCCAAATCTTGAGTGCAAATACAACGGCTCCCAATTCCAAATCATGCGTTGTATAATTCTTTTCAGTATCCTTCAGTTGCCTAGACCCGTAGGCAATCACTTTGTCTCGTTGCATCAACACGCAACCGAGTCCTTGAATGGATGCATCGCAATAGACCACGAAGTCGTCAACCCCTTCGGGTAACGAGAGAATCGGAGCTGAACATAACATGTCCTTAAGAGTTTGAAACGCGCGTTCTTCTTTTTCACCCCATCTATATTGCACTCCCTTGTGCGTTAAAGCTGTTAAGGGTTGAGCCAATTGCGAGAAACCCTTGATGAATCTTCGGTAATATCCGGCAAGTCCCAAAAATTGTCGGATTTCGGTTGGCGCTCTCGGAGTAGACCAACTCTTGATAGCTTCTACTTTAGCTGGGTCAACATGAATTCCTTCCTGATTAACAATGTGTCCAAGAAACTGGACTTCGCGAATCCAAAAGTCGCACTTTGAAAACTTGGCGTAAAGCTGTTCCTTGCGGAGTAATTCCAAGATAAGTCGTAGGTGTCTCTCGTGTTCTTCCTTTGTCTTGGAGTAGATCAAAATATCGTCAATGAAAACTATCACAAACTGATCGAGGTACGGCTTGCACACCCGATTCATCAGATCCATAAATACAGCAGGTGCATTGGTTAGCCCAAACGGCATAACCAGGAACTCATAGTGACCATACCGAGTTCTGAAGGCAGTCTTAGAAATATCTTCATCGCGAACACGAAGTTGGTGATATCCAGACCGTAGATCAATCTTTGAAAAGTAGCTCGAACCTTGCAGTTGGTCGAAAAGATCGTCGATTCGAGGAAGTGGATACCGATTCTTGATCGTAACCTTGTTAAGCTCTCGGTAGTCGATGCACATTCGGAACGTTCCATCTTTCTTCTTGACAAACAATACCGGTGCTCCCCATGGAGACGAACTTGGACGAATAAACCCTTTGTCAAGTAACTGTTGAAGTTGTGCGGAGAGTTCGTTGAGTTCGCTTACCGCCAAACGGTAAGGCGCGCGTGCAATCGGAGCGGCTCCAGGAGCTAAGTCGATTCCAAACTCGACTTGTCGAAATGGAGGCAAACAGGCAGATCATCAGGAAATACATCTTGGAAGTCGCGGACTATCGGGTAATCGTCGATTTTACGCTCGGGAAGTGTCGTGTCTGTGACGTTTGCAAGTACCGCGAAGTGACCTTTACGAAGGCACTTTTGAGCTTTAAGAAACGAGATAATACCGGTGACTGTTCCACCCTTTTCACCTTGCACTGTTAACACTTCACCTCCTTCGAGTGGGATACGAACCACTTTTTCTTGGCATAAAATTTCAGCTCGGTTTTCAGATAACCAATCCATTCCTACTATGACATCAAAACTACCAATCGGGAAAGGCATAAGATCGATTCCTAACGTATGGCCAGCTAGTTCTAACTTACAGTCCTTAACTATCTGAGTCGTATCATGAAGTTTACCATTTGCTAGCTCTACCACATACTTAGCATCTAAGTCAATCGGTTTAGCATTAATTAGTCTAGCAAACTTAGTAGAAATAAAACTTCTTTCAGCACCAGAATCAAACAATACAGTAGCAAAGAAACCATTAAGGATGAATTTACCGTTAATCACGTTGGCATCATTGCGAGCTTCACCTTGACCCATGACAAAAGCTCTTCCTCTGCCATTTCCACCATTCCCGTTGTTACCATTCCCGTTGCCATTACCTCCACCATTACCATTCCCACCATTGTTTCCTTGGTTACCATTTCCTTGTCTCCTCAACTGCGGGCAGTCCCTTTTTATGTGGCCTTGAGCACCACATTCATAGCAGTTCCCATTACCATTTCCCCTGGGAGCTTCATTGTTGTTGTTACGGTTCTGACCATTGTTGTTTCCATTACCCCGGTTGTTTCCATAGTTGTTGTTGCCATGATTGTTGTTGTTTTGCCTTAGGCGGTTTTGTTGTTCAGGAAGAATCGTCCAACAGTCCTTCGCCTCATGGCTTTTCTTGCCACACCTTTCACAGCTTAAATTCCTTCTACAAATACCAGTATGATGCTTCCCACACTTGTTACACAAGGGCAGGTTACCCTTGTAGTTGCTTTGACCATTTCCGCCTTGGCGGTTGTTTCCACTGTTGTTCCCAGACCTTTTGCTTTGACCTTGAGAGTTGTAAGACCTCCCGGTGCTGTTTCCCAACACTTTGATTGTTCATGGAGTTTTCAGGGGCTTCATCATCAGCTTTTCTCTTGCCACTTAAGGCAGTCTTCTCTGAGGCTTTTGCAGGAAGTGTACCCTTCTCAATTTCCTGATCAGTAAGCTTGTGAGCCAAACGAATGGCTTGCTGCACGGTTGTGGGGTTGCTGGCAGTCACTAATCCTTTGATTTGAGGCGCGAGGCCTTCCAGATAACGCTCAATGCGCTTGAACTCAGCATCAACCATTGTGGGGCACAAGACCGCGTACTCATGGTAACGCGCAGTATACTGCTCGACTTCAGACCCAGTCATTTTCAGATTCAAGAATTCGCCCTCTAACTTCTTTACTTGGTCACGGGGACAGTACTCCTCCATAATCAGTTCCTTAAACGCTTCCCATTCCATGTTATTAGCCGCATCAATCCCAATCATCTGGATTTCGGCATTCCACCAGGAGAGAGCAGCTCCCTCAAAGGTACCAGTAGCATACTTCACTTTGCTCTCAGCAGGGCAGTTGCACATAGAGAAGACCTTTTCAGACTTCTCGATCCACCTGAGGAGTCCTACCGCTCCTTCTTCGCCGGAAAACGTCATTGGCTTACAATCCATGAAGGACTTAAACGTGCAGTGATGGTGGTTTCCTGATGCAATAATAGTTCGGGTTTTAAGTTTAAACAGGTCAAAATATAATCGCTTTGTGCCTTAACCGGCATAATAATTACCCTGTGCGGCGTATGCAGCTTGGACGGCTGCCACTGCGGCTTGCACGTGTTCGTTAATCATAGCTTGCAGTTGTGCAGGTGTCATGTTAATGTTGCTCCTTCCGTGTCCTCTTCCAGACATTTTGCTGGACAGTTAAAGTAGCCAGTGTTCAGTCACAGTTATACTTTATACATATCCCATAATATGTATATTAACCATTTCCCGTTATCCCACTATTAGTCCGGAAAAATTTTGTGCAAAATTGAGGCGTCGTCGAAGAACGTCGTAAGTCGTAAGTGTTATCGTCGAAAGTCGGCTTCCCCATAAAAGTCACCGTCGGCGTAGTCATCGTAGTAGAAATCAGGACGTAGCGTGTAGCATCGTTTCGTTGTCGCTTTTCCCCGGAATAATGAGCGTATTAGCGTTCGCGTTTCGTATTCGTGTGTGAAAATTTTCCTAAGGTTTTCCGTTAGACTATCTTAGACACGGTCTATATATATATTTGTATATATATATATACATACATACGTACTAAGCTTTTACTTACACAGCAGAGCGAGTATCCCAGGTTGGCACATGAAAATTTTTGTTTTGAGGAATTTGTTTGTTCGTTTGTAACTAAGGTTTTCAAGTTGCAGTTTCAAAATCGTTTTTCAAAAATGATTCCAGTTCTCTGCAACTTATGGCTCTGATACCAATCTGTCACACCCCCAAATAACCACTAACGGAGTTTATACCGTTAAGGGGTGCGAGCAAACCAGGACCACAAACATTAGTTACAAATACTAAACGAATCTGAGTTAGTCCAAATACGTGTCATAAATTAAAGTTCTCAAAATACGTAGCGGAAAAATATCATCATAGCACTAACCACGTGCTTTACAAAAATCATTGTTTTAAATTCCAAATTAAGTTTGAACAAAGTAAGTGTCTTCATGAGCCATGCCAACCCGCTCCGGATACTCCTCAGCGATCTGCAAAAGTTTAAACCACGCAAGTGTCAACCTAACGGTTGGTGAGTTCACAGTGGGCTTGTCATGCAGTGGCCCGGTCTCATAATCATAATCGTGTCAACATATACTTATGAAATATTTATTTGTGAAAAGCAATGCTTAGTGATATCCATAATCATAGTATTGTGGTTTAGTAAAAGTATTGTCCGTAACATACGTTATCGGGTATGTACTAGTTTTGTATAGTTAAAGTGCTCAACCGATATCGCGGGTAGCTAATCCGTTGTTCCATGCACTAAGGAAGTTTGTACCAAAGCTGACTGATAATTGTAGTGGCAGCGCCATCATCTATTTTGTTTTGCGGACCTACGTCATCGCGGCTTTGCCTCCCCCGTGTCCTCTCGGGATCACGGTCAGATAGGCTGATATTGTACCTCAGTGCACCTCCAGTGTCACGAGGCGGAGTTTGTCAAACTCCAGTAGATCTACCCAACATCCCCTCGCTTTACAATTAATGGTACAATTAAGTTGAGGACTTTTTCAGTTATAAGGCAATCCTTAGAAATCATGTGATATCATGTGGTTTAGACTTTAACCTACTCTAGCCATATTAAAACGGTTTACTTTGGGTTCTCATGAATCCCGAAAACATTTTGAGTTTCGTTTTAGAAATAGTTGTTTAAGTATTTCTCAAGTGTTTCCCATAAAACACTTCAAGTTCATCAAGTGGGTGCCAAGCACTCCTAAGTTCAAGTTCATCAGAGAGGTGCATAGCACTCATAAGGTTGTCAGCATTGTCTTTCATTAAGTTATTCAGTGTGACCCAAACGGGTTCACGGTAAATGGGTTAGTGACACTCACCTTTGGTTGCACTGCTACACTTGCTAAGTAATCCAAATATTGTTTGCTTAACGAAGACCTATGAACACGTTTAGGTCTTAAGTATTAGTTTTGTGTCTAATATTTAACTTAACGTCACTATGGCCCATAACATAGCACGTTGGAACTACGACACGACATACCGACACACGACACCGATGGTTGATCATAAACAAGGGTTCACATAATTCAGAAATCAAGGCATGTTTCATTATTGCATAATCATGTAAGTCATAGCATAACATTCAAACAAGTTGCACAAGTTGGGTTTTGATCAGATCATAGTTTCGCTACTTAGTGTCGCTACATAGTTTCGCTAGGTGCACGGGCAGCACTTTCGCTAGGGATTACCCGATGACACAGTTTCGCTAGCTAGTTTCGCCCGAAACTGCTGACGCAGTTTCGCTAGCCTAGCTTCGCTCGAAACTGGTTTGAACTTTCGTTCAGGTTAATTCGCTCGGTAGTTTCGTTAGAGCAGGTCTAATTAGTTTCGCGGGCGACACTATAGTTTCGCCACATAGTATCATAGTATCGCTGGATGAAGATATATATAGTTTCGCTGTATAGTTTCGCCCAGAGAACAGCTCAGTTTCGCTGGTCGCGAAAAACACATAAATCAGCCTAAAAATCAATCTAACAGCTTCCATACTTCATGTGGTTCAATATTTAGCATGCATAATCATTTATCAACATTAAACAGTAAGTTTTAACACCTTAAACATGGGTTTTCACATTCGAATCACCAAAACACATTTTAAACCTAAAATGACCTAACTAGCATGAATCTTCATTATGGTTTGATTTCAAACGTAAAGTTACAGACTTTATGATAGAGCTAGCCTTCCTAAGCATCATATCAGAAGATCAAGTGATTACATGAAGGTCTAAGCATGATTTTTAAGAAAACACATAGAAAATGCATAAAGAATGGTTTTGGGACTCACGATTTGATCTAGGATCGATGGATGGTCTCTACCAACAGAGATGATAGCAACAAATGGTGATTTCTCAGCTGGTCCAGAAGTTTCAGGAGAGTGTGTGTGTGTTTAGTGTAGAGATGATGCAAATGGGATGTAATTAGGGTTTAATAGACTTTATATCAGGAGCTAGTTTCGCTGGCAGTTTCGCTGGCCAAGCGAAACTGGCTCTGAACTCATGCAAGTCAAATGGTCTAGCCGACTACCGGGCGAATCTGTAGTTTCGCCAAGTAGTTTCGCTGGAAACCAAAAGTGACCGATTTACATTCTATTATCAATACTAAATCATGCGTTTAAATCACATTGCACATAATGACAATAAATAAGTAAACACATAACACATATGGACGGGTTCGGTGATTAACCAAAGGTCGTGGACGTATTCGGCCTAGTTAAGCATTAGTTACTAAGTTAACACTTATAACGTAACTAACGGAGATTGTCTAACGGAAGTTAACCTTGGAATTCTCGGATGTCACATCTTTACCTTTTCACCTTTCTTTCTGGGATTAATCCGGAACTTTTCTATGCATCTAATGCATATATATCATATGAACCATCGGATTTTTAGGTTACGATTTTAACATCGTAACAAACTTTCTATGAAAGTTTATCATTTAACTCTATTACCTATAAGGTAATGTTTTAACTATTATGTTCACGAAGTCTTGTTCACAATTTGAATGTGAACCACATTTCTGTAACTTATGCTAGCACTTTTTAGGAACGAATTCCTAACGAACAGTCTAGCTAACGATTTAGGAGAATATGTTTCTTAAAATAAAGGGACTCTCCATTTTTATCAATCACATACTATCTAGGTCGTGTCATAATTCTTTAGCTATACATATAGTAGCTTGATTATGATTCCCACCGGAATATGCTTCGAATTTCCTAATGCTGAAATTTCTCGCGAAGCTTCTATCATTCTGTTTTAACTTTCTGCGTACGTTAAACATTTATCCGCGTGTTAAAAGATTTGAACTTCTCTTCTGGACATCAACAGTCCCTCAGTTACTCGTCAGTAAGTGATATGTATCCCTGAATACTACTTATTTGTTTTCCACAGTGGCCCGTAATGTCTACCTGCATGAGACTAATTCTAGTGCCACTTCTAGTTGTACCTCAGGTGTATATATATAGGATGTACCAACGGCGTATCCACCACACCCATGATTCAACTAGAGGTGTACTATCACTAGTCTGTTGCAGGACGATATTGCTATTCTAACCACAACAAAATCAGTATAATTCATGCCTATCTATTACTTACTTAAATAACTAGTTTGGACATCCTGCGTATAACCTCGTTTATTGTTTGCATCTCTTGAGGGTAAATACTACTGATGCAATTTCTCTCTTCACTAGGCCTAATCGGTAATGATTTTACCAATGCCTGAGTTAATCCGTTTGCTACTTCCTTCCAATGCCTTACGCATTCTTCATTATTCTTTGAGAACTTTAGAACGTCATTTGTCAGCATGCTCAGTTACGAGATTTCTGGGATTGAAGGAGCGTTCGTCATTTCAATCAAAACTAGTAATCGCTGGTAATGATCCTTTTGTTTCTGAAAAGCCATTCTCAGTATAGGCTCATTTTTAATCCTTTAGCTCATGCTAATCTGATCTCAGATCGACCTCCGAAAATCGTCTTGTTCCTCGTAGCTGGTTGAATGGTTTGCTTATCCTTGGCGAATGATGTCTACTTCTCAGCTTCATTATCTTCTTGCAGTCTACATATAGCCTTGGCTTCCGTCTTTCTTCTTGGGGATTGCTGGAGTATCCTAAGGCCATATATTTGGTCTAAAGAAATCTCCTTGCTTCTAATGGAGATACTGGTATGGTGCTTCTACTTCTGGAATTGCTTCTTGTGTTGCTTCGGGCGTTTCTTCCGCTTAATGTTTTTGGGACGTTCTTCAGCAACTTGGTTTTGCCTCCGAGTCAATGGCATACATTGAGTATGACTTACCTCTTGACCCATGTACTTCCACGTTTTGTAATCTTTACTGCCAAGCCATCATGATCCTTGCATATGAAGTCGAGCCTTCCAGTTTACGCGTAGCATCCCGCGAGTCAAATCATTTAACTTTTATATTTATCTATCGTTAACCTAGCTTGACATTGATCTTAAGAAGAACATTTGTCAAATACTGATCATTTAGTCGCATCGGTGTAGTACACTATGTGACAATTCCTAATATCAAATTCAGACTTCTAAATTTGCCATTGGTGCTAGTTTCGAATCGTCAGGCTCATCCGCGTATCAACATTTAGTCTTAAGGTCGTCTATCTTGACGTCTTTGCATTTGTCCTAAGGAAGACGTAACCCTAAGCTGTCTAAGGCAGCTTCATTACGGGATTCCTTGACATTGCTTCTCCTATCCTTATGTTGGAATTATTCTCCGTGTAGCTCGTCCAATCATCATATGCTTTCATTATGCCATTTGAAGAAACAACATCTCTTAGGACGTAAGTTCTTCTTGGCCTACTCTGGACTTCTATACTCCTAAGCTTGTTGATTCTTGATCCAGCTTGTGGTAACCTTCGTCATCTTCCTTGATCCATCCTTAACTTCAACTGCTAGCTTCTGCTTTGAGCCTTCCGGCCTATCACTTATAGTGATGGTCTTCTGAAGGTAGCAACGTAGCTTGGAACGTCGTTTCCACTATTCTCGCCATAGCAACTCTCATATCTCCTTTACCGTGACTGTGTCTATCATGTCTTCAGTTTCCTTGCTTTAAGGCGACATTTAGACTTGTCTATACCTCTTTTTCATCTTCAACGGTTCCTGAGTTCTCCAATGCGATTCCTATAATGACGTTTCTTGCACATCTGGCACATCGGCCTTCCTTGTTCAGAAGTTCCCTTAGCCTTCTTGTGGAATCTGCCGTCATTGTCTTCAAGACCTTCTTCATCCTCGGACCGTTTCCGTTTGCCTTTCATCGAGAATCTATTTCTACCAAAAGCTTCATCGAGACCAACTCCACTAGCGGTCGCTCTATTGGACATTCTTCTCGTCAAAGCTTTCGGAAGTTGATTAGCAACGTAACCTTCAATTCTTCTGTCACTATTTATAACATAATGACTTTCATATCTTACCGAAGGTACTCGTCCTACCTTTTACTAACATCAGATTTTGTATCGGATGTTCTAGTCGCATTCCTAGCATGACTATGATCTGACACTTCAGAACTCATGTGACATGAAGTTTCCAAATTTTGAATTCATAATAATTAGATAATTGCAAGCGCTATACAATTACATAATTATAATGTGTTCAAAACCCAGTTATTCTCATCACAGTCATTCCTAGTGCCCGTACTTTTCCTTTCATTCTTTACCGGAAATTTTAAAGCCGGTCCTTTAAAACTATTTTCCTCTAGGCATTCATATAGTTATTGACCACGTATCTCACTGTCAATCTACCCCGCACTAGGCCACACAACAGTTAGAACCTATGATATGTTCATTTGGGTGAAATACCAAATTGCAGTAGCTAATTGCAATCGGGTATTCTCCGCACTTGCATACCCTAAGTCGTACCTCCTATGTTCCTGGTGCAACCTTTTTCCTATGGGCATGGCTATCCTGACTGGCATTTACATTCCCTATCTTACCTTACTTTGTTTACCAAGAGTCCTAGTTTAAGTCTAGATATCGTGCTAGTATCTAAATCTCTTAAACCAAGGCTCTGATACCAACTTGTGACGCCCACTCCCAGTCTTGGTTCCAGGAGGGGTCACGTGTCGGATTTACTCATGAACACATGGTACAACAGAGATAACTAAGCAGCGGAAATTAAAAACTTTTCATTTATATATATATAACAAGTTACAACAGTAAGGATAACAACATAATCTATAACTAGATCTTATCTATAGCTATGCCAGTCTACTACCGAGTCTTTCCTGATAGCTTGCCAATCTAATCTGCCCTTGCTAGAGCCTTTCCCTTGCTACTTTAAACATCACCGATACCTGACATACATGTTTTTAAAGGTCAGCTTACGCTGGTGAGTTCTAAGTATTTTAAAACTATACCTTTCCTTGAAAGGTTTACCTCAAACATTTGGGCCTAACGACCCCTTCTTTATAAACATTTATCAGGTATAAAACATAACAGAGTTATACCAAAACATTTATCCTTTATCAGGTATAAGACGTAACAGAATTATACCAAAACATTTAACCATTCATTCTACTAAGCATTGTCTATTGGAACCACGTTAGTTCCTCGGGCAACCGTCGCCACCCGAAACCTTTCATAGAGTAACCGTCGTTACCCCGGGGAACCGTCATCCCCCGCTTCTGATTGTACAACCAACTTTTCCCTTTCTCTAGACAATATCTGCTTAGATTAAAACTTTTTCAACCTTTTAAACCTTTTCATCCTTTTCAGAAGTCCATTTAAATAACTCTTGTATTTGGACTCATAACCGTTTCAACACCAGTCCATTACCCGTATATGGAAATAAGCGTTTCATAAATATAATGTTATGGGTCTTGCATAACAAGACTAATAAGATCATATTTACCCGACGCTTAGTCCTATACATAGGCTTAGACCAAACATTCACATTTTTTTTCATTTCTCAAAGCTTTATATAAAAGTTTCATCCTTTATATTACCCGTTTATTATAACCTTCCCGAAAAAGTGATAATGTAACACCCCAAAATTTTATGACTTAAATTATATACGTGTGCTATATTTGTTAAGTAGCTGAAATATATGTGATATAATATATATACGTATAATAGAGAAACGCCACGGTTCGTGTACGAATATTCGACACGACCTTCGAGGAAACGTCAAAAGACGAATTTATAGAATATGATAGATAATGAAAAATAAAGACCGTGGGCGCAGACAGATCTCAAATCCGAGTTATAACGAAGCGGGAAAACACGAAATAGTAATTTAGGCCCGGTTTGTAATAAACCGTATTTAAGCACGAACGTCACTAAATTAACACCGAAGCGAAGTAGAATATCAGGTATTTCTAAATACTTGATTTATAATCGTTATAAATTATATTTGCGATGTTCGGCACGAAAAACGATGGAATCGGTAACCGTTGCTGTTACGCGATAATAACCGAAATTAATTCGGTTAGCCGTATATAAAATGTTAAATTATTTAACGGGTTGGAATACCGGGTAGTATACCTTACTTATTAATATTAACCCGTATAAAATATCTTTAATATTAACTTGTTCTCTACTCTTGAAATGTTTTGCTGTCGAAACATTGTTTGTGATTCAGCAAATGAAAACAATAGTCATCTACGTACGTGTGTTATATATCTTCAAATCTGTTTGGCTATAAATACATGCACACTTATGCATTCTCAAAACACATCACCATTCACTACAATTATATACACACACAACTCAGTACACGACAAAGAGAAAGAAAGGGAGAGAGAGAGAAGAGAAGCTGGCGACAACCCCAGCCCCCTTCTCTTCGCTTTTCCGGCAACCTTAGCCGGCTCCCGACCGGCGACCCTCTATCGGTGCTACCTTGTAGCTCCGACGAACTCCAGCAGCCCCGGCGAGATGCCGCCCTCGTCCCCCCTCTCCGTCCAAATTTACGCCGGAACCCGGCTCTCCTCCGCACCGTTCGACTTTCCCGGCGACCCTCGATAACCTTTCTTCTTCTCAGGCCGGCGGAAGCAGAACCCAGCAGCCCACCTCTCCGGCGACGCAGCACCACGGTAAGCAACACCAGCCTCCGTTCGTTTTCCGGTGAAACACAGCAGACCGGTGGTAGCTCCGAGTGACGAAACCGGCAATCACCTCGTCACTTTGAACCCGCAGTAAACCCAGCAGTCTCGTTCCCGTTCGTTTCTTTCCGGATCGTCTTTCCGGTTCTGGTTCGATGACGTTGATGGCGGAGGTGGTGGCGGTAACGGACGGCTAGCGGTAGTTGATGGTGGTGGCAGTTGGTTGTCGACAAGGTGGTGGCTAGGAGTTGTTTGATGAAAACCCGGTAAAAACCCGACACAAACCGCTATACTTTCGGTTGGTTTTCGGTGACGTACGATTGACGACGGGTGATAACGACAACGACGGTGAACACCCGGGATGGCGGAGAATGGTTGCGGTGCTCGACGATCGTTGAAGGAGGTCCACGGTGGCGGCAAACGCGGTGTGAAATAGTGACGACGAGTTAACCCGTTTACACTTTCGAGCGATGTTTCGGTGGCGTAACGAGGTCCAAACAACAAACCGACAACGGGGAAATGCTCGTGGCGAGAAAGTAGTCTGGAATGACTATTCGTTTGTAAAAACGGACAACTTTATTATTCGGTTGTTTTGGACTCGTTTCACGACCCGTCAAGAGGTAATCACGTTATATTATTTGTGATTATTACGAATATCATTATTAAGTTAAATGATATAAAAAGTATTTACGACGAATAAATATATATATATATATATATGAATATATATATATATATATATATGTATATATATATATAAATATTAATTGATTTTATTTAAATAAAATTAATTAAAAGAATGTATTTAAATATTAAATATATACGTAAACTTATATATTTAATATAAAAGTTAACGATAATTATAAAGTAATTATCGGGTTAAAGAATGTTAATATATATATTGAAAAATATATATAAAGTGTTAATGTTAAAATTAGGGTTTTCTAGACACTGTTCTGTCAAATCCGAGTAAACGGTAATGAACCAAGCTTTGAAATTTTAAAGCATGTTATAAAATGTTATAACGGATAATATCCTAAGTCAGTTTTGAGTAAAAATGGATTTTGATAAAGAAATGATAAAAACGGGAAATTAGGGTTTCGGAATATGATTGTTTAATATAAAATAATCCGAAAGGCATGGAGACTTTATTTTTGACATGGAACTATGTTTATATACATAATAAGTATATATAAAGTTAAAATGGATAAATGATAAAGTTTTCCAAATACCGAGTTAATCGGATATTTAGAAGTTCGCGCGGACCGGAAGGGTAGACACCTGTACACTGGGGTTTCTGGCAATAGCGGGGGTGTCGCCATCCCATCTGGGCAATGGCATCCCAACACTGGGCGATCCCGGAGTGAGTGTCTACTTATAGGAATGCGCGTCTTCATAATTATCAATAAAAGATAAGGATAATGGCCTAAAGGGCATTTTGGTCATTTTGACCTTTAAAAGGAATAAACTTAATAACTAAGTATTATTAAGTTAATAAAGAGTTAAAATAAACATAGGAAATGTTTATTATATTAAACCTTGCGTTAACGCCATATAATACGCGATTAGGTTTATTGGAAGGCATAGCGGAGATTTCCTCTGAATTAACTGCTTAAGAGAATAAGGTGAGTTCTATGAGCCCACTTTTAAATGTTTTAATATTTTCGGGCCTGATATACATGCGATGATATATATTCAACTGTTTACTTGAAAAGTATTTGAGATGCCTTTACTTGTTTTGTGTTGATACACATACGTGGAAAAGTTATAATACTTATAACTGTTTTAAAGATTATTATTACCTGTTATTACTCTTTTCGGGAAGGTTATAATAAACGGGTAATGTAAAGGATGAAATTTTTATATAAAGCTTTGAGAAATGAAAAATGTGAATGTTTGGTCTAAGCCTATGTATAGAACTAAGTGTCGGGTAAATATGATCTTATTAGCCTTGTTATGCAAGACCCATAACATTATATTTATGAAACGCTTATTTCCATATACGGGTAATGGACTGGTGTTGAAACGGTTATGAGTCCAAATACAAGAGATATTTAAATGGACTTTTGAAAAGGATGAAAAGGTTTAAAAGGTTGAAAAAGTTTTAATCTAAGCAGATATTGTCTAGAGAAAGGGAAAAGGTGGTTGTACAATCAGAAGCGGGGGATGACGGTTCCCCGGGGTAATGACGGTTACTCTATGAAAGGTTTCGGGTGGCGACGGTTCCCCGAGGAACTAACGTGGTTCCAATAGACAATGCTTAGTAGAATGAATGGTTAAATGTTTTGGTATAATTCTGTTACGTCTTATACCTGATAAAGGATAAATGTTTTGGTATAACTCCGTTATGTTTTATACCTGATAAATGTTTATAAAGAAGGGGTCGTTAGGCCCAAATGTTTGAGGTAAACCTTTCAAGGAAAGGTAAAGTTTTAAAATACTTAGAACTCACCAGCGTAAGCTGACCTTTAAAAGCATGTATGTCAGGTATCGGTGATGTTTAAAGTAGCAAGGGAAGGGCTCTAGCAAGGGCAGATTAGATGGGCAAGCTATCAGGAATGACTCGGTAGTAGACTGGCATAGCTATAGATAAGATCTAGTTATAGATTATGTTATTATCTTCCTTACTATTGTAACTCGTTATATATATAAATGAAAAGTTTTTAATTTCCGCTGCTTAGTTATCTCTGTTGTACCATGTGTTCATGAGTAAATCCGACACGTGACCCCTCCTGGAACCAAGACTGGGAGTGGGCGTCACAAGTTGGTATCAGAGCCTTGGTTTAAGGGATTTAGATACTAGCACGGTATCTAGACTTAAACTAGGACTCTTGGTAAATAAAAGTAAGGTAAGATAGGGAATGTAAATGCCAGTCAGGATAGTCATGCCCATAGGAAAAATGTTGCACGAGGAACATAGGAGGTAGGACTTAGGGTATGCAAGTGCGGAGACTACCCGATTGCGATTAGCTACTGCAATTTGGTATTTTACCCAAATAAACATATCATAGGTTCTAACTGTTATGTGGCCTAGTGCGGGGTAGGATAATTGACAGTGAGATACGTGGTCAATAACTTGTAAAGAATGTTTAGAGGAAGGTAGTTTTAAAGGACCGGTTTTAAAATTTCCGGTAAAGAATAAAAGGAATAGTATAAACACCAGGGATGACTGTGATGAGAATAACTGAGTTTTGAACGCATCATAATTATATAAGTGCACGTATATAATTATCATGAATTCAAAATTTGGAGACTTCACGTCACATGAGTTCTAAACTGTCAGACTATTTTGATCGTAAGATCAGAAGATTAGAAATAATAGACATGATAGGAATGCGAATAGGACATCCGATACGAAATCTGATGTCAGTAAAGACGAGTACCTTCAGCAAAGAAATGAAAGCCGTTATGTTAGAAATAGTGGCAGAAGCATTGAAGGTTACTTTGCTATCGATTGTTAATCATTTTCCGGAAGCTTTGACGAGGAGAATGTCCAATAAAGCGACCGCTAGTGGAGCTAGTCCCAAGGAAACTTTTGGTAGAAATAGATTCTCGGTGAAAGACAAACGGAAACGGTACGAGGATGAAAAAGGTCTTCAAGACAATGATGACGAATTCCACAAGAAGGCTAAGGGAGCTTCTGAACAAAGAAGGCCGATATGCCAGATGTGCGAGAAACGTCATCATAGGAATTGCATTGGAGAACTCAGGAACCATTGAAGATGAAAAGAGGTGTAGACAAACCTAAATGTTACCTTAAAGCAATGAAGTCATATACGTGATAGACGCTGTCACGGTAAAGGAGAAATGAAAGTTGCTATGGCAAGAATAGTAGAAACGACGTTCCAAGCTACGTTGCTACCTTCAGAAGACCATCACTATAAGTGATAAGCCGGAAGGCTCAAAGCAGAAGCTAGCAGTTTAAAGTTAAGGATGACTCAAAGAAAGATGACGAAGGTTACCACAAGCTGGATCGAGAATCCACGAGCTTAGGAGTATGGTGGCCCAGAATAGGCCAAGAAGAACCTACGTCCTAAGGAATATTATTTCCTTCAAACGGCAGGATGAAGGCACACGTTGATTGGATGAACTACACGAAGAAGAATTCCAGCATAAGACAAGGAAAAGCATTGTCAAGGAATCCCGTAGTCAAGCTACCTTAGACAGCTTAGGATTACGTCTTCCTTAGGGCAAATGCAGAACCATCAAGATAGATGACCTCAAGACGAATGTTGATACGCGTACGAGACTGACGATCCGATATTAGCAGCAATGGCAAACTTAGAAGTCTGAATTCGATATTAGGAATTGTCACACAGTGTATTACACCGATGCGAATAAAGGATCTGTATTTGACAAATGTTCTTCTTAAGATCAATGTCAAAGCTAGAGATAGCAATAGGTAAATTTGGACGTTGAATGAATTGACTCGCGAGATGCTACGCGCAAACTGTCTGTAACCAGAAGAAGGCTCGACTTCATATGCAGGGATCGTGATACTTAGTAGTAAAGATTACAAAACGTGGAAGTACGTGGGTCAAGAGGTAAGTCATACTCGATGTATGCCATTGACTCAGAGGCAACACCAAGAAGCCGAAGAACGTACCAGTGAATCCAATTAGCAACTGGTCAGATCAAGAAATGGGATTCCACAATCAACTCGACACTGAAAGCAACGCCAGAAGCAACAACGCCAGCAACAACAAAATTAGAAGCAACAACGCCAGAAGTAGAAACACCGTACCAGTTATCTCCAACAGAATCCAGAAGATTTCTTTAGACCAAATATATCGCCTTAGGATACTCCAGCAATTTCAAGAAGAAAGACGGAAGCCAAGGATATGCATAGACTGCAAGAAGAAACTGTCAGTAAGAAGCAGACATCCTTTGCCAAGGATCAACAAACTATTTCAACCAGCTACGAGGAGCAAGACGATTCCCCAAAGATGATCTGATATCAGATTAGCACCAGCTAAAGGAGTAAGAACGAAAATGTAAGAGAACGGCTTTTCGGAAGCAAAATAATCATTACAAGTGATTAGTAGTGTTGATTGGAATGAAGAACGCTCCTTCAATCCCAGAAATCTCATATCTGAGCATGCTGACAAATGACGTTCTTCTAAAGGATGGTGAAGAATGCATGAAGCATTGAAAGGAAGTAGCAAACGGATTTAACTTGGGCATTGGTAAACTCATTACCAATTAGTCCTAGTGAAGAGGGGAATTGCAGCAGTAGTGTTTACACTCAAAGAGATGCAAACAACAGACGAGGCTGTACGCAGAATGTCCAAATTAGTTATTTAAGTGAGTAATAGATAGTCATGAATTATACTGATTTTGTTGTGGTTAGAATAGTAATATCGTCCTACACCAGACTAGTAATAGTACACCTCTAGTTGAATCAAGGGTGTGGTGGATACGCCGCTGGTACATCCTATATATATACACCTAAGGTACAACTAGACGTGACACTAGAATTAGTCTCATACAGGTAGACATTACGGGCCACTGTGGAAAACAAATAAGTAGCATTCATGAATATATATCACTTACTAACAAGTAACCGAGGGACTGATGATGTCCAGAAAAGAAGTTCAAATCTTTTAGCATGCAGATAAATGTTTAACGTACGTAAAAGGTTAAAGCAGAATGACAGAAGCTTCGCGATAAATTTCAACTTTAGAAAATTCGAAGCATATTCCGGTGGGATTCATAATCAGGCTACCCTATACAGCTAAAGAGTATGACACCACCTAGATAATGTATGACTGATAAAAGAAAGAGTTCCTTTATTTTGAGAGACGTATTCTCCCAAATCGTTAGCTAGACTGTCCATTAGGGATTCATTCCTAAAAGTACTAGCATCATTTATAGAAATGTGGTTCACATTTAAATTGTGAACAAAACTTCGTGAATAGAATAGTTAAAGTATTACCTTATCGGTAATAGAGATAAATGATAGATTGTCATAGAAGGTTTGTTACGATGTTAAAATCGTAGCCCAGGAACCAGATGGTTCATATGAGATAGATGCATTAAATGCATAAAAAGGTTTCCGGTGTTCCGGGAAAGAAAGGTAAGGTAATGAACTCATTGTGAGTTATTAAATCACAGTTTGAGCAAGTTTCGAGGACGAAACCTTTTTAAGGGGGGTAGAGTTGTAACACCCCAAAATTTTATGACTTAAATTATATACGTGTGCTATATTTGTTAAGTAGCTGAAATATATGTGATATAATATATATACTTATAATAGAGAAACGCCACGGTTCGTGTACGAATATTCGACACGACCTTCGAGGAAACGTCAAAAGACGAATTTATAGAATATGATAGATAATGAAAAATAAAGACCGTGGGCGCAGACAGATCTCAAATCCGAGTTATAACGAAGCGGGAAAACACGAAATAGTAATTTAGGCCCGGTTTGTAATAAACCGTATTTAAGCACGAACGTCACTAAATTAACACCGAAGCGAAAGTAGAATATCAGGTATTTCTAAATACTTGATTTATAATCGTTATAAATTATATTTGCGATGTTCGGCACGAAAAACGATGGAATCGGTAACCGTTGCTGTTACGCGATAATAACCGAAATTAATTCGGTTAGCCGTATATAAAATGTTAAATTATTTAACGGGTTGGAATACCGGGTAGTATACCTTACTTATTAATATTAACCCGTATAAAATATCTTTAATATTAACTTGTTCTCTACTCTTGAAATGTTTTGCTGTCGAAACATTGTTTGTGATTCAGCAAATGAAAACAATAGTCATCTACGTACGTGTGTTATATATCTTCAAATCTGTTTGGCTATAAATACATGCACACTTATGCATTCTCAAAACACATCACCATTCACTACAATTATATACACACACAACTCAGTACACGACAAAGAGAAAGAAAGGGAGAGAGAGAGAAGAGAAGCCGGCGACAACCCCAGCCCCCTTCTCTTCGCTTTTCCGGCAACCTTAGCCGGCTCCCGACCGGCGACCCTCTATCGGTGCTACCTTGTAGCTCTGACGAACTCCAGCAGCCCCGGCGAGATGCCGCCCTCGTCCCCCCTCTCCGTCCAAATTTACGCCGGAACCCGGCTCTCCTCCGCACCGTTCGACTTTCCCGGCGACCCTCGATAACCTTTCTTCTTCTCAGGCCGGCGGAAGCAGAACCCAGCAGCCCACCTCTCCGGCGACGCAGCACCACGGTAAGCAACACCAGCCTCCGTTCGTTTTCCGGTGAAACACAGCAGACCGGTGGTAGCTCCGAGTGACGAAACCAGCAATCACCTCGTCACTTTGAACCCGCAGTAAACCCAGCAGTCTCGTTCCCGTTCGTTTCTTTCCGGATCGTCTTTCCGGTTCTGGTTCGATGACGTTGATGGCGGAGGTGGTGGCGGTAACGGACGGCTAGCGGTAGTTGATGGTGGTGGCAGTTGGTTGTCGACAAGGTGGTGGCTAGGAGTTGTTTGATGAAAACCCGGTAAAAACCCGACACAAACCGCTATACTTTCGGTTGGTTTTCGGTGACGTACGATTGACGACGGGTGATAACGACAACGACGGTGAACACCCGGGATGGCGGAGAATGGTTGCGGTGCTCGACGATCGTTGAAGGAGGTCCACGGTGGCGGCAAACGCGGTGTGAAATAGTGACGACGAGTTAACCCGTTTACACTTTCGAGCGATGTTTCGGTGGCGTAACGAGGTCCAAACAACAAACCGACAACGGGGAAATGCTCGTGGCGAGAAAGTAGTCGGGAATGACTATTCGTTTGTAAAAACGGACAACTTTATTATTCGGTTGTTTTGGACTCGTTTCACGACCCGTCAAGAGGTAATCACGTTATATTATTTGTGATTATTACGAATATCATTATTAAGTTAAATGATATAAAAAGTATTTACGACGAATAAATATATATATATATATATATATGAATATATATATATATGTATATATATATATATAAATATTAATTGATTTTATTTAAATAAAATTAATTAAAAGAATGTATTTAAATATTAAATATATATATAAACTTATATATTTAATATAAAAGTTAACGATAATTATAAAGTAATTATCGGGTTAAAGAATGTTAATATATATATTGAAAAATATATATAAAGTGTTAATGTTAAAATTAGGGTTTTCTAGACACTGTTCTGTCAAACCCGAGTAAATGGTAATGAACCAAGCTTTGAAATTTTAAAGCATGTTATAAAATGTTATAACGGATAATATCCTAAGTCAGTTTTGAGTAAAAATGGATTTTGATAAAGAAATGATAAAAACGGGAAATTAGGGTTTCGGAATATGATTGTTTAATATAAAATAATCCGAAAGGTATGGAGACTTTATTTTTGACATGGAACTATGTTTATATACATAATAAGTATATATAAAGTTAAAATGGATAAATGATAAAGTATTCCAAATACCGAGTTAATCGGATATTTAGAAGTTCGCGTGGACCGGAAGGGTAGACACCTGTACACTGGGGTTTCTGGCAATAGCGGGGGTGTCGCCATCCCATCTGGGCAATGGCATCCCAACACTGGGCGATCCCGGAGTGAGTGTCTACTTATAGGAATGCGCGTCTTCATAATTATCAATAAAAGATAAGGATAATGGCCTAAAGGGCATTTTGGTCATTTTGACCTTTAAAAGGAATAAACTTAATAACTAAGTATTATTAAGTTAATAAAGAGTTAAAATAAACATAGGAAGTGTTTATTATATTAAACCTTGCGTTAACGCCATATAATACGCGATTAGGTTTATTGGAAGGCATAGCGGAGATTTCCTCTGAATTAACTGCTTAAGAGAATAAGGTGAGTTCTATGAGCCCACTTTTAAATGTTTTAATATTTTCGGGCCTGATATACGTGCAATGATATATATTCAACTGTTTACTTGAAAAGTATTTGAGATGCCTTTACTTGTTTTGTGTTGATACACATACGTGGAAAAGTTATAATACTTATAACTGTTTTAAAGATTATTATTACCTGTTATTACTCTTTTCGGGAAGGTTATAATAAACGGGTAATGTAAAGGATGAAATTTTTATATAAAGCTTTGAGAAATGAAAAATGTGAATGTTTGGTCTAAGCCTATGTATAGAACTAAGTGTCGGGTAAATATGATCTTATTAGCCTTGTTATGCAAGACCCATAACATTATATTTATGAAACGCTTATTTCCATATACGGGTAATGGACTGGTGTTGAAACGGTTATGAGTCCAAATACAAGAGATATTTAAATGGACTTTTGAAAAGGATGAAAAGGTTTAAAAGGTTGAAAAAGTTTTAATCTAAGCAGATATTGTCTAGAGAAAGGGAAAAGGTGGTTGTACAATCAGAAGCGGGGGATGACGGTTCCCCGGGGTAATGACGGTTACTCTATGAAAGGTTTCGGGTGGCGACGGTTGCCCGAGGAACTAACGTGGTTCCAATAGACAATGCTTAGTAGAATGAATGGTTAAATGTTTTGGTATAATTCTGTTACGTCTTATACCTGATAAAGGATAAATGTTTTGGTATAACTCCGTTATGTTTTATACCTGATAAATGTTTATAAAGAAGGGGTCGTTAGGCCCAAATGTTTGAGGTAAACCTTTCAAGGAAAGGTAAAGTTTTAAAATACTTAGAACTCACCAGCGTAAGCTGACCTTTAAAAGCATGTATGTCAGGTATCGGTGATGTTTAAAGTAGCAAGGGAAGGGCTCTAGCAAGGGCAGATTAGATGGGCAAGCTATCAGGAATGACTCGGTAGTAGACTGGCATAGCTATAGATAAGATCTAGTTATAGATTATGTTATTATCTTCCTTACTATTGTAACTCGTTATATATATAAATGAAAAGTTTTTAATTTCCGCTGCTTAGTTATCTCTGTTGTACCATGTGTTCATGAGTAAATCCGACACGTGACCCCTCCTGGAACCAAGACTGGGAGTGGGCGTCACAGATAACAGGTAATAATAACTATAAAACAGTTATAAGTATTATATGTGTATCAACACAAAACAAGTAAAGGCATCTCAGATACTTTTTAAGTGAACAGTTGAATGTATATATCATTGCATGTATATCAGGCCCGAAAATATTAAAAAATTTAAAAGTGGGCTCATAGAACTCACCTTATTCTCTTAAGCAGTTAATTCAGAGAAAACCTTCGCTATGTCTTCCAATAAACCTAATCGCGTATTATATGGCGTTAACGCAAGGTTTAATATAATAAACACTTCCTATGTTTATTTTAACTCTTTATTAACTTAATAATACTTAGTTATTAAGTTTATTCCTTTTAAAGGTCAAAATGACCAAAATGCCCCTTTAGGCCATTATCCTTATCTTTTATTGATAATTATGAAGACGCGCATTCCTATAAGTAGACACTCACTCCGGGATCGCCCAGTGTTGGGATGCCATTGCCCAGATGGGATGGCGACACCCCCGCTATTGCCAGAAACCCCAGTGTACAGGTGTCTACCCTTCCGGTCCGCGCGAACTTCTAAATATCCGATTAACTCGGTATTTGGAATACTTTATCATTTATCCATTTTAACTTTATATATACTTATTATGTATATAAACATAGTTTCATACCAAAAACCAAGTCCTTATACCTTCCGGATTGTTTTCTATTAAGTGATCATATTCCGAAACCCTAATTTCATGTTTTTCTTATTTCTTTATCAAAACTCATTTTTATTCAAAACTGACTTAGGGTATTATCCGTTACAATATTTTATAACATGCTTTAAAATTTCAAAGCTTAGTTCGTTACCGTTTACTCGGTTTTGACAGAACAATGTCTAGAAAACCCTAATATCAATATTAACACTTTTAAATATATATTAACATATTCTAATATGTTTTAAATATATATTAAACATAAACCTTAATCCGATAATTAATTTATCATTATCGTCAATCTTTATATTAAATATATATTTATATATATTTAATATTTAAATATATATTCTTTTAATCAATTTTATTAAATAAAACTGATTAATAATCATATATATATTTATTTGTCTTAAATATATATTTATATTATTTATCCCGTTTTATTATGATTTAATATAAACTTTAACTTAAATATTTGTAATAATAACAAATATAACGTGTTTACCTCTTGACGGGTCGTGAAACGAGTCCGAATAACCGAATAATAAAGTTTGTCCGATTTGGACAAATAAATAGTCCTTCCTGACTAGTTCTTCGCCACGAGCATTTCCCCGTTGTCGGTTTGTCGTTTGGACCTCGTTACGCCACCGAAACGTCGCCCGAAGGTGAATACGGGTTACTCGACGTCCCTTTTTCTAGCTCGAATTACGACCACCTACGACTGCCGTTAACAACCGCCAATCACCGCCACCATTCTCCGCCATCCCGAGTATTTACTAACGTTGTTGTTGTCACCCGTCATTAACCGTACGTCACCGAAAATCAATCGAAAGAGGGGACGGTGAAGTCGTGTTTTACCGGGTTTACTTCCGGTTTCATCATGTTTAACCCGCAACTGGCGCCGCCTACCACCACGTATAACCAGCTCCCACCACCATTATCTCCCGCCGCCTGTTACTGCCACCGTCTGGTGGTCGGAGACCTGCCGCTGGCCTGCCGGAGTTCTGGGTGTTGTAGGTTCAAGGTGACGAGGTCATCGGAGGTTGCTGGGTTGCTGGCATAACAGCGGTCGTCGGGCTTCGAGCAAGGTGGAGCTACATCGCCGGTTTCTGCTTGGTGGAGGCTGCCGGAAAATCGAGAGCAGCAGGTCGCCGGATTTACGGCTGTGTACTGCTGCTGCTAGGTTCATCGGGAGGTCACCGGGAAAAAGAACGAGGGGGCTGCTGGCGTCGGCCGAACAAACGGGAGAAGAGGAGAGGGGATCGCCGGTTTTGTTGCTGCCGGAAAATCGTAAGGGGCTGGAGTGATGGTTGGTGGTCGGCGAGACAAAAACGAGAGAGAGGAGGGAGGGGCTGCTGTGCGCAGCTTTCTTTCTTCTCTTTCTTATTATTTGAATTGTGTATGAGTGATTGTAATTTGTATGCGTATGTATGTATTTATACACAATATGAGTTCAAGGATACGATGTACACGTATGCTAGATGAGTATTCAATTAAATTGCTGAATCATACAATTTTTTTGACAGCAAACATTCGAAAGAGTAAGGAACAAGTAGTTTAGGATATTTTAGTTTAATACGGTATAATATTAATGAGTAGGTATTATATCCGTATCCTAAACCCGTAAAATAATAATATTTAATATACGCATCATAAAAATTCTCTAACGCCTACAAATATTACGGGGTCTAACAGATGTACTCGTAATATTTATCCTCCGGTTAAATACAAACTGATAATTGTTTATTTAATTACGCGGTAGAAAGCGTGTCTAAGCATCGTCGCGATATCTCGGCCGTTTCATAAACCGAATACGTCGTCTTGACTGAAATACTTAATTATTATTATAATAATTATTTATGCCTTGCCGAGGCGTTATACTCATCTCGAACGGCTAACCGAGTTAATTTCGGTTATTATCGCGTAACAGCGACGGTTGCTGATGTTGCCGAATATCGCAATTATATTTTATATCGATTATAAATCAAGTATTTAACATTACCTGATATTCTAACTTCGCCTCGGTGTTATTTTCGTGACGTTCGTGCTTAAATACCGTTTATTACTAACCGGGCCTAAATCACTATTTTGCGTTTTCCCGCTTCATTATAACTCAGATCTAAGATCCGTCCGCGTCCACGATCTTTATTTTTCGTTATCTACCATATTCTATAAATTCGCCTCTTGACGTTTCCTCGAATGTCGTGCCGAATATTCGTACGCGAATCGCGGCGTTTCTCTATTCTACAAATATATATATATATATATATATATATATATATATATATATATATATATATTATATCACATTCATTTCAGCTACTTAACAAATATAGCACACGTATAAAATCTAAGTCATAAAATTTTGGGGTGTTACAGGTCAGCATGCAATTGTGGTTAGAATTGACCAGAGTGATTCTGATTCTGAATCAAGTGGTTATGAATTAGTTTGTGAATTTTGTTCATATAAGGATAAAAGAATTCAAAGTTTGGTAAAGGAGAATGAATTGTTGGTTGCTGATTATGAAAGGAAGATAGAAGAATTGGGTAATGAACATAAAAGGTTGGAAGGGTTATTTCAAGAATTGTCATCTCAAAAAGAAAAGTTTTTAAAGTTTCAAGAAGAAGTTGTTGAGAAAGAGTTAAAGTTTCAATGTGTTGAAAATGATTTTGAATAGAAATTTACAGAATTATCCGAGGAAAATGCTGAATTAGTCAAGGAAGTTGAAAAATGGAAGGCTGAAGCTGAGGATGCTACCAATGATTTCAATAATTTGGTTGAAAAGTCAAAGGTTATGCTTGATATGCTCCACAAGACTTCTGATGAACAAGCTGTTCAAGTTGTTCAATATCAGATTGATATGGAAAAGTTACTAGATGAAAAGAGTGAGTTAGCAAGGGTGAATAAATTGTAAAATGCGAATCTTGATATTCAGAAAAGGAATGAAGATAAGTTGAAGAAAGAGTTGTTTGCTGAGCTTAATAATTTGAGATTGCAAAAATATGAAACTCACAAGGTTGCTAAATTGTTGATAACTACCCGAGAAGGAATTGGCCGAAGCACAAAAAAAGATCTCCGATTTGAAGATCCAAGTGATTGATGCAAATCGTCTTTTAAACAATGTCACCAATTCACAATCTTTCACAAGCTTCTTAGCAAATGATGAAAATTTTGAAAGGATGTTCGACAAGACAGCGTCGCCTCCAACTAGTATCAAAGAAGTTGTTATTGCGGTGGAAGAAAAGGTAGAAGATTGTGATTACTCTACATTTGTTGATGCTAAATCTGATGAGGAAAACATTGTGAAGAAAACCCAAGACAACAAGCAAGGGATGAAGAATAATGTCAAGAACTCTGAGATTCCTATAACTTCAAAGTTTGTGTCTGGTTCTTCATCCACTGAAGAAGAGAAATCAACTAGTTCAACTGAGAAGATTCGTTCTCACACTGACATTGATGAGACAATCTTCTATGCTCAAAAAGATGTCAACAAGGTCAAAGCTGAATTTTCTTGTCTTGCGAAGAACGGGCATAAATCATCTGGTTTAGAAGAGAAAGTATCTGGAAAGCATGAGGGTTTAGGTTTTAAGAAGAAAGTTACTGATGTTGGTATTTCTCAAGATCAAAAGCAACAAAAATTGAAGAAAGTTACTATGAAGCAAGTTCAGAAAGATGTTTTTAAAGCTAAAAAAGTTCAACCTAAGAGGTTTTACAAACTCAAAGGTTCGGAAGAAATATTTTATGACAAAGAATTCTCGCTTCATTGCATGGATGCTCAGATAATATCATAAGCTTTGTGAAGAATGCTGATCCGAAGAACAAGAAGAAGCAAACTGATAAATTTTCTTCTGGAGGTCTAATCTTACTCCACAGAGCCCGATATCCAAATGGGTTCATGATCATCGGTTTCAGGTATATAATACTTTTTATGATCATTTTGGAGATGCTCATTTTCGTGAAGCTTTGCAGGGACAAAAGAGGAAAAAATGTACGCAATCGCTTGTGTTACAATTGCCAACAAAAAGGGCATATGGCACAAGATTGTCCTGTCACTGCCGCTTCTAATCAAAGAAAAGGAAAGGTTCCTTTTGTTGGTAAATCTGCCAAATACAAATTTACTGATAAATATGGCAGAGTATTTGATGAATTTTAATCGACACTTTTTAAATGTTAAAGAAGGTTTTTACCTAAATTTCAAAATGATTCATCTGTCGGTTGTTCGTCACAATCAACTGAGACCGGTTATTCAAATACTGCATTATTAACACAATAAATCTGGAAACCTAAAGTGGTTTTGAAGGGTAATCAGGACACTGGTCGACCAGAAGCGATTCGCTTCGGGTCATTTATAAACTGATGTGTTTGACTAGTGTGTAGGTACTTCTAAAAGGCCTATCGGTAATTGAAAAGTTGCTGATGGAGGAGTATTCTACTGATCTAATCTAAATTACAAGTGATATCATATTTTAAAACTGAAAATTTTGTGAAAGCTAAAACTTGAAGGTATCCATGTCGAAAGGTCAGTTTTCTTTTGTTGATACATAATATGTGCGTCATGTGAAGTATCTGAACGAGACGATGTGAAGGTTCAAGACAAGTTCATGCTGCTGGCCGAACTAGGTCCGAACCTGAGGTTCGGACCCGCCGAACTTGGAGTTCGGAGGGAGTTCGGAGCAGACGTGTATATATAGGAACTTGTGCTTTGAATGTGATAACGAATGAGAGAGAGTAAGAGAGACCAGTTCTTAACTATGTGTTTTTGACAGTGTTTCTCTAGAGAGCTTAAGAGAGAGTTTGTAATTGATTCTATGTTGATTTCAATAAAACAAACTATTATTTACATCTCGTTTTCACCCTACGATCAAGCAAACCTGTAGTAAGATCCGTCTTACGGTTTTTCAATTGGTATCAGAGCAAATCCAGGTTGCTCTATTGCGTTTGCTTTAATTGTAGTTGTTTTCTTGATAAAACCGAGTTGTTTTCATTCAAAAACGGGTAAATCTGTGAGCTTTTCGAGTAATTTTCATTACTAAAACATTTCTATGGGTTTTATCTGAGTTTCTGTCAAAAATCTCGTCCAAATTCTCTCAAAATCGCGAAAATTATGTCGAGAGTGACTGAGTTCGTTTGAGGTTCGGAGTAACTGAAAAGTAACCGCTCCGAACTTCAGGTTCGGAGGGCGTTCGGACGAAGTTCGGTCTTTCTTGTTTCGGTGAGAGTTCGGTGTAGGATCGGAGTACGCTCGGCATAACCGCTCCGAACACCAGGTTCAGAGTACGTTCGGAGGAGTTCGGATTAGGATCGGAGTAAGATCGGAGGAGTTCGGACAAAGATCTAAGTTCGGACTGTGTAATCAAGTTTGGACAACGTTCGGAGCAAGATCGGAGGGTCTGTTGAGTTCGGACGAAGTTCGGTGGAAGTTCGGACCAAGCAGAGTTTTAAAATTCTCAAAATGAATGAAATTGAGGTTGAGCGTCATCGTCAGAATGTGCCTAAGTTGATAAATCTTGAAGATTATCATGGTTGGGCGACAAATTTTCGAGGATATGTACACGATTTGGATAAAAAAATTATGGTTACCAATTACAAATGAACATAAGTATCCAACTTATAGTGATGGTGATTTTAAGGAAATACATAATTTTTCAAGTGAAGAAAGGGAAGCATTTGATCAAAATGAAAGGGCTACTACACTTCTTATGTTAGTTTTGCCTATAACTCTTAAGAATCCAATCAGGAAGTTTCGAAAGGCAAAACGAATATGGGATTTTGTGAAGACACAGTGTGAGGAACATATATCTAAACTTTCTCACAAAACAATTGATCAAGATTTGAAGTTTAAAGGAATAATTGAAAAGTTAGAGTGTGACACCCGAGAATTTCAAGGTTAACTTCCGTTAGACAAATCCGTTAGTTACGTTATAAGTGTTAACTTAGGTAACTAATGCTTAAACTAGGCCGAATACGTCCACAACCTTTGGGTTGATCACCGAACCCGCCCATATGTGTTATGTGCTTATTTATTGTCCTTATGTGCAATGATATTTAAATGCATGATTTGATATTATGAATAGCATGACAAATTGTAAATACTTGATTATGTGAAAATTGCTTAATTTTGGTAGTCAGCGAAACTACCGAGCGAAACTACAGGTTCGCCCGGTAGTTGGCTAGACTGACCAATGTACCCGAGATCAGAGCTAGTTTCGCCTGGCCAGCAAAACTGCCAGCGAAACTAGCCTCTGATATAAATAAACTTAATAAACCCTAGTAGCCTCATTTGCTCCAACCACACAACAAACACACACACACTCTCTGAGATTTCTGGACCAGCTGAGATATCACTATTTGCTGCTATTATCACTGTTGGTAGAGAGCATCCATCGATCCTCGATCAACCGTGAGTCTCCAAAACCCATTTACATGCATTTTCTACATGTTTCTTCATAAAGCATGCTCAATCTTTCATGAACTTGTTAGATCTTCTGTATTTATGACTAGGGATGCTAGACCTGCGATAAAGTCTCCAACTTTGCGTATGAAATCCAACCATGATAGAGATTTATGCCATTTTAGTCATTTTAGGGTTTTATATGTGTTTTGGGTGATTTGATGACAAAATGCATGTTTAAGGTGCTAAAGCTTGTTGATTTATGTTGGTAAATGCCTATGTATGCTAAATAATGGATTGCATGTAAGATCAGAAGCTGTTAGGTTAATTTTTAGGCAAATCCGTATGTTTTTCGCGACCAGCGAAACTGCGTGTTCTCTGGGCGAAACTAAGTAGCGAAATTATATCTCCTTCCAGCGACACTACCCAGCGAAACTATAGTGTCGCCGGGTAACCTGACCAGACCAGCTCAAGCGAAACTACCGAGCGAAATACCTGAACGAAAGTTCAAACCAGTTTCTCTGCGAAACTAGGCTAGCGAAACTGCGTCAGCAGTTTCGGGCGAAACTAGCCTAGCGAAACTGTGTCACCGGGCATTGCCTACCGAAAGTGCTGCCCGTGCACCTAGCGAAACTGCCTAGCGAAACTGTGCTAGCGAAACTAAGACCTGACCTAAAAACCAAACTTGTGAAATTTGCTTAAGTGTTATGCCATGATGATGCATGCTATGATTACTGATATGTATGAACCCATGATTTATGATCAACCATCGGTGTCGTGTGTCGTTATGTCGAGTCGTAGTTCAAACGTGCTATGTTATGGGCCATAGTGACGTTAAGTTAAAGATAGACACAACCTAACACCTAAGACCTTAATGTGATTACTAGGTCTTCGTTAGCAAACACAAATCGGATTAACAAGTGTAGCTGAGCAACCTAAGGTGAGTTTCACAAACCCTTTACTTGTGAGCCCGTTTGGGTCACAACGAACATACTGAACGGAAAACAACGCTGACAAATTTGAGGTATTGCCTAATGGGATACCTGTTATGGAAGTTGGGGTGTTTTATGGGGAACACTTGCAACTGTCCATCCTCGGGGTTTCAAAAGAAATCCGGAACCAACTATTATGACACTTAAACTCTTTTTGGGATTTCAGATGAAATCCGAATTAAACATTTTAATATGACTAGCGTAGGTTAAAGTCTAAACCAAATGATATCACATGATTTCTAAGGATGCTTAAAAACTTAAAGACCTCAACTTAGTACTGATGATCTGGAAAGCGAGGGGATGTTGGGTAGATCTACTGAGGGTTTGACAAACCCTGCTCCGCGGTACACAAATGTGTAGCCAACCGGCCGGGGGCCGAACGGAGTGCAATATCAGCCTGCTCTTAGTTGTGGGCATCCCAAATGGGACACAACTGGAGGCACAAACCAACGGCAAATGCCGTACACTGTTACGTCAGCTTTCAGCCCTAGTACGACTTCCTTAGTGCATGGAAACCGGATTAGCTACCCGCGATATCGGTTGACTGCTTTAACTCTTACATAACTAGTGCATATTCGATAATCAAACTCTTGGCAATGTTTTGCAAAACCATACTACTTATATATTGTTGATACATACGATTATTGAGACTGGGCCAATGCATGTCATGCCCACCGTGAACTCACCAACCGTTAGGTTGACACTTGTGTGGTTTTCACTTTTGCAGATCGTTGAAGAGTATCCGTTGAAGGTTGGCATGGCACGCGAAGACTTTTACGTTCATTAAACTAAATTGGGAAATTGGAATTGAAATAACTATTTGTAAAGCACGTGGCTAGTGCTAAGATACTGATGTTTTTAAATTCCCTTGCGTATTTTGAAACTGTTTTTATTATTGATGCTTGGACTTTACTCTGATTCATTTAGTATTTGTAACTAATGGTTGTGGTCCTGGTCTAGTCGCGCCCCTTAACGGTATAAACTCCGTTAGTGGTTATTTGGGGGTGCGACATAGAGAAAAAGGTGGGAATGTTGACTGAAGAAAATGCTTTCTTGACAAAAGAAGTGGAGGAATGGAAAAGTAAAGTTTGTAATGATTTAGCTACCAAAATTCAAAAGGATGTGTCTATATCATGTGCAAATTGTTTGGAGTTTGCTAGTATTAAGAAAGAATGGTTGAAAGAGAAAAATTTGTTGGTTGAAGAATGCAATAAAGCTCAAGCTAAGGAAAAGGAAGCTGTTGAAGATTTTGATGCTTTATTTGAGAAATGTTATCCTCTTCAACAAAAATATGAAAAAGTTACTAAAGCTGTTGTCGAAGTTGCTGATAGAGTAATTCAACTTCAAGAGGAACTTACCAAGTTGCGTGATAGAAATGGTGAGATTCAAAGTCAAAATAACATTTTGAAACAAGATGTTATTTACTATAAGAAACAAGTGGAGAAGGTTTCTGAAGAAGTTCTGGAAGAGTGTCGCTTGAGACGATGTCATATCAGTGATTATAAAAAATTGTCTGACAAGTACATTGCTTCACAGAAAGAGTTATCGGAAGCTAATATGAAAATATATGAACAAAAGATCGAGATGTTTGATTTGCAACGAAGATTGAAAAATTGCAACCATTCACCGACTTTTCTGAATTATATGTATAAACTGGAAAAGAGTGAATGTCTTCATCAAGTTCCTGCTCCAGTGGACATTGAAATGTCTGTTCCAGCTACATCATCTGGTGTTGAACAGCATGATTATTCAAAGTTTGCTGATACCAGTTCAAGGAAGAAACTAAAATTCAAATCAAAGAAGAATAAGAAGGAGGTTGATTACCGCAAAGGGTTGAAGTTTGATTCAAAATCTACTTTTCTTGAGAAAGAACAGGTGTTTCATGGAAATCCAGAAAACGTAACGGTGCCAAAGTTTTCTGAAATTGTGATAGATGACTCATTGATTTCTGGAAAAAATGACCTGAAAGGTATCAAGTCTGAATTTACAAAGCTTGCCAAACAAGGTCATGCGATACCGACTTCTGTTCAAGATAAGTTTAAACAGAAAAATGGAGGTTTGGGATTTAAAGGAACAGAAATGCCGACTAAGGATTTCAACACAAAGGAGTTCAAAGCGAAGAAGATAAAGAAGCAGAAGGTGTTTTCAGATAAGAAGACACAATGTTGGAAGCCGAAAGTATTTTCACCAGATGAAAAGCTTTCTTCTGAAGAGTCTTCTTGTATATCTGATGCTACACCACAAGGCGGTAACAATTCAGATTCATTTTATTCTGCTACTTCTAACAGGTTTTATCGTCAAGATAAATTCTTTGGTTATGGAGATGATTCTGATTTTTATGATTCTCCAAACTGTTTTCCAAAATTTCATAAACCAAAGAAATTTCAACCTGTGTTTTCAAAAATTTATGATGAAGGTCTTACTGATCAGTTTGGAAAACCGATTTCTATCAATTCAACTGGTAAAAGACTTTGTTTTGTTTGTCGTAAGAAAGGTCATTATGCAAATAATTGTCCTACGACTGCTAACAATTCATCATCAAATGCCAAACATACAAAGTATGTTGATCTTGATGGCATTATTTTTAGTGAACCAATGCCCAATACTAAATTTTCATGGAAAAAGAAGTCTTTTTCAGAGAAATTGGGTAGTAGTCCTGATTGTCACTCATCAGTTGACAATGGTTCACTAGAAGTTATCAAACCAAAACAGGAATGGAGACCTAAAGCTGTCTCCACGGCCAACACAGATTTTGTTGAAGACACTGGACGACCTACCATCGTTGGGGATGAGGGTCGGGGTCTTAATAACTTACTATTTTCTAGTGTTTGCAGGTATTTCAGGAAGACCTGTTAGTAATCGTAAGGTTACTGACAGTGAGATACTTGTGTTTTTAAGTTAAAATGCATCGTTCTTATCTTTGAAAAAACAGATTTTCAAAAATATCTTTTTCAAAATGTGTCAAGTGTTGATCGATCATTTTCATTTTTGTTATTCAATTTTTCTTTCATTCATATCTTAGGGGGAGAACATTTGAAAATTCAAAAAATAGTATTTGTTTGAATTTTAGGGGGAGAAATTGGAAAATATAAAAAACATGATGAAAAATTGAGAAATTGATTTGACAAAAGCAAGAAATGATAGTACATCAGCATATATGCTATCTGCCATGGATAGAGTAAGTCTAAAGACTGTAGGTGCTTGTATGATCTGTGAATGTGCATGATTAATCTGATATCTGCAAGTAAGATATAAACATAAAGCTTGCCTGATAATCTTTGGTTGTTTGCTTCGTGATGAATGCTATGTGATGATTCTAAGACAAAAATAGAATAAAGAGATATCCTGATGAATGCATGTTTTCATTTTGAAAGATTTAAACTTGTTTGATTTTCTTTATTTTGTCAAACGATCGGACTTTCTCTGCGTATCGAAAGATCGACCTGATTGTTGTTCGTTTGACGTTCTGCTTTATTTTTATTGGTGTTTCGTATAATCCATCGGACTTTCTCTGCGCGTTCGGAAGAACCGACCTGATTGTTGTTGGATTATACAATTTCAACTTGTTTTTGTTTTTTTTTTATTTTCTCAAATACTTGGGCTTTCTCTACGTGTCGAAAGACCGACCTAATTGCTAGGTATTTGAGGTTCTGCTTTATTTTTGCATGACTCATCAAGGATGTTTAAATCTCGAATAAAAGTTACTTCTATATGATAAACATGATGATTTGCTAGTATTTCTGATAGAGTAGAGGCCGAGTTATCAGTGCATGATAAAAATTACCTTAAGCATATCTGAAAGCGATAAATATGATTGGTACATGCTGAAATAAACAATCAATGTTGTATTTGCGATTATCTTGGCTTGCATGCTGATTAAGACCGAAATTGAAATGTGCTAGATGCGTTATGTCTGATATGATCTTGCGTCATGATCTTTCTCACAAAATACCCAAAAATAGAGTTTGTTTCTGCATTGCATTTACATTTCATTTTCGAAAAGTACAAAAAGATTTTTGGTGTGTTTTAGCATAAGTTTGAAAAGTCAAAAAGATTTTAGGTTTGTTTTGATATAAACTTTCTAAAAATCAAAAAGATTTTGTTTCTTATTTGTTTTCGATTGATCGACACAAGATACGAAAAACATTTTCAAAATTCATATCTTGGTTTCTCGAAGAGAAGTTTTGCACCAAGGTTATTTATGTTGGCCAGGTACTCAAAGGAAAGAGTTTATCACAACTTCAAGTCTTCTGAAGCTGTTGATAAAGATGAAAGAAACTGTTCATCGTCAAGTATTCGAAGATCAAGCTACCATCAAGTTGAGGGGGAGTTTGTTCAAGGAATATGTTTTAACTGGCGAACAGATACTGCACATGACGAGGGGGAGTTTGTTGATACATAATTTGTGCGTCATGTGAAGTATCTGAACGAGACGATGTGAAGGTTCAAGACAAGTTCATGCTGCTGGCCGAACTAGGTCCGAACCTGAGGTTCGGACCCGCCGAACTTGGAGTTCGGAGGGAGTTCGGAGCAGACGTGTATATATAGGAACTTGTGCTTTGAATGTGATAACGAATGAGAGAGAGTAAGAGAGACCAGTTCTTAACTATGTGTTTTTGACAGTGTTTCTCTAGAGAGCTTAAGAGAGAGTTTGTAATTGAGTCTATGTTGATTTCAATAAAACAAACTATTATTTACATCTCGTTTTCACCCTACGATCAAGCAAACCTTTAGTAAGATCCGTCTTACGGTTTTTCATCTTTCTTTAATGCATTTTGTTTGTAGTTTAGGGGGAGCAAATTGAAAATACCAAAAATAGTGTCTTTGTGTTTTTGTTAAAATGAAAAATTCAAAAATAGATTTCTCATTTTAAGGGGGAGAGAAATAGAAAAATACAAAAACATTGAAAAATGAGAAATTGATCCGACCTAATTGGGAAATGATGGTACATTGGCTTACATGTCTGATTCATGGATAAATTAGATGAAAAAGCCATAAGATCATTGTTCGTTGTGCTTGGTAGGCTTGGCATTAAATCAGAAAGTATTCAGATGTGATATACATTAAATCAAAATATTGAAAATATATGTGAAAAAGAAAAATGGGAAGTCATTGTGTAAAGATGTGCTCATTTTGCAAAGATTTAAACTTGTTTTATTTTCTTAAATGATCGGACTATCTCTGCGTTTCCACAAGATCGACCTGATAGTGTTCAGTTAAGGTTGTTGGGTTATATAACTAATTATCGATTTAAACACGAGTACGCAGCGGATTTTATCCTATGAATTAATCTAACTAACTGGATAGATAATGCGTACCTTTTTAGCTCCCCAAGAGAAGATCCTCTAGGATTTGAAGTAAATTCCTCTACGATCGCACACACGACACACCGATGTACGTATGCTAGTACATGATCATGAACTCCTCTTCTTGATGAAGGCTTGGTCGAACCACAAGAAATTCGAATCCCTTGGATTCTTTTTCCTTTGCCGAAATTTAGAGAGAAAAGAGAGAGAATTAGGGTTTGCACTTATCAGGTATAATGCACACCTTAAACCCTAAACCAAGAGGGTCTATTTATAGGTTTTAGGAACTTGGAAAACAAGCTAGGTGTTTGGGATGGGGAGGCCTTCACGAATTCGGCCCTAAGGCCTACTCCCAAAGCATTTCCTAATTGTAATCCAATTACAACTTTCTTTAATTAAAAACTTTCTTTAATTAACAACTAACACCTCGTTAAATATTCATGATAAATATTAATTAACTAATTAATTAATACAAATACATTAGTGTCGAGACGTGTGACCCCATAGGCTTAAATTCTTTCCGGACATACGTTTATTTATACGTGATCATATCCCTACAAAGGTTATGCTTTATTTTCTTTGGTGTTTTGTATAATTCATCGGACTTTCTCTACGTGTCCACAAAACCGACCTGATTGTTGTTAAATTATATAATTTCAACTTGTTTTATCTTTTTTAGTTTGTTAAATCCGAGGTCTTATCTGCGTATTGAAAGATCGACCTTAAGGTAGACAATTTAACGTTCTTATTTCTTTTTGCATGGAACACAGTTGACTATATCATGAATACAATCACTCTGTGTTAAATCACAAGTGAAGTCACAAAGTGTGATATAAAAGCATATCTGAGTATTTCTGATAGTGTGGGGTACACTGGTCAAAGCAAATCTAATCAATACCTTAACATATCCAGTAGTTATCAGTATGATTGTGCCTGATTTTAAGATGAACACATTATTCTAGTAATCGGCATGACTTATGTGCTGAAGTAATTAAAATTGAAGTGTAGTTCAGCATGTTGTGTTCAATATGATCCCAAGTTGTGATTTTTCTCACAAAAGACAAAAATAGTGTCTGATTTTGTATTGCATTTATATTTCTTATCTGAAAATTCCAAAAAGATTTTAGGTGAGTTTTAGCATAAACTTAGAAAACTTAAAAAGATTTCCAGTGTGTTTTGATATATAGTTTCAAAAAGCAAAAAGATATTGTTTCTTATTTGTTTTCGATTGATCGACATGTGATACAAAATCAAATTGTCAAAAATATATCTTGGATTCTCGAAGAGAAGTTTTGCACCAAGATTAAATTAATTTTCATAAAGAAAAAAGAAACCATGTTACTGTCTTCTGAAATTGCAGGTTTTGTGCTGTCAAGACTCAAGCATGGTGAAAGGCGGATTTTGAAGTATCTTTCACAAATGGATTTTGAAGTTTAAAGATTATTCAAGAGTGGTCTAGCCATTTAAGCTCTATAGCTGACCAGAAAGTTCAAGTTGAAGATTAGATGCAGTAATCCTGAAGATTGAAAACTGAAGTTTAGTTAGAATAGATACATTACACGTTAAGGGGGAGTTTGTTAGAGCATATTCCTATGCTACAATGTGTCTCGTGTATTGTATCTATGTGAGAGCGTATGTGTGAGCCTTAGAGACAACGTACCATGGACCGTACCAATTGGTACGGAGCCGACGTACCAAATTGGTATGTTTGAAGTAAGTGTTAACTATAAATAGATTGACCTGTTTCGACTCTTTAGAGAAGTTCTGCCATTCTACACTTTATGTGTGTGTGTTCTAGAGAGAGAAACCAGAGTGTCTTCATTGTAATCTTCAAGTGATTCAATAAGAAAAGTCTTATTTACCTTCTCGTGTACTAGATCGATTGATTCTATCAGCAGTAAGATCATTCTGTGTACTTACATCATATGCCAAAAATAGAAAGTTTGTAAATCCGGAAGGCATAATTTTCAATGAACCAATGCCCAAGAATAAAATGTTTTGGAAAAAGAAAGGATTCTCTGGGTAGCAGTTTTGACCATCATTCATCAGTCGAAAATGGTTCATTAGAAAATTCAAAACCAAAACAGGAATGGAGACCAAAAGTTGTCTCCATAGCCAACGGTGATTTTGTTGAAGACATTGGTCGACCCACAACCGTGGAGGGGGGTCGGGGTTTAAAAGACTTATTATTTTCCAGTGTATGCAGGTATTTCAAGAAGACCTGTTAGTGATTATCCAATTGCTGATAGTGAGATACTTGTGGTTGATTTAAGTTAAATTGCA
Source organism: Deinandra increscens subsp. villosa (assembly GCA_039602395.1). Lineage (NCBI taxonomy): Eukaryota > Viridiplantae > Streptophyta > Magnoliopsida > Asterales > Asteraceae > Deinandra > Deinandra increscens. Next base: position 5,904,140 of record JBCNJP010000025.1, on the reverse strand, counting down.
CCGTTCCTGTCTTGGAAAAAATGATTTTCAAAATATATCATTTTCCAAAATGGGTCAAGTGTTGATCGATCATTTTCATTTTCGTTATTCATTTTCTTTCGTTCATATTTTAGGGGGAGATAATATTGAAAAATTTAAAAAATAGAGTGTGTTGAATTTTAGCCGGAGAATTGAGTAATTGGAAAACATAAAAAAATTAAAATTTAAGAAATTGATCCGATAAAAGCGAGAAATGATAGTACATCAGCATATACATTTATCTGCCATGGATAGATTAAGTCTAAAGGTTATAGATACTTGCATAATCTTTAAATGTGCATGACTAATCATATATCTGCAAGTAAGATATAAACATAAAGCTTGCCTGATGATCTTTGGTTATTTGCTTCTTGATGAATGTCGTGTGATGATTCCGACAAAATTAGAATAAGAGGTCCTGATAAATCCATGTTTTCTTTTGAAAGATTTAAACTTGTTTGATTTTCTTTATTTTCTCAAACGATCGGACATTCTTTAGGTATCGAAAGATCAAACTGATTGTTGTTCGTTTGATGTTCTGCTTTATTTTTCCTGGTGTTTCATATAACTCATCGGACTTTCTTTGCGTGCCCACAAGGCCGACCTGATTGTTATTGAATTATACAGCTTTAACTTGTTTTGCTTTCTTATTTTCTCAAATACTTGGGCTTTCTCTGCGTGTCCACAAGACCGACCTGATTGCTAGGTATTTGAGTTTTAGCTTTATTTTTAAATGTCTCATCAAGGATGATTAAATATCTAAGAAAATTTGCTTCTATATGATAAACATTATGATTTACGAGTATTTCTGATAAAGTGGAGGCTGAGTTATCAGTCCATGATAAATTACCTTAAGCATATCTGAAAACGATAATTATGATTGGTTCGTGCTGAAATAAACATAAATGTTGTATTTGCGATTATCTTGGCTTGCCTGCTTATTCAGGCTGAAATTGAAATGTGCTAAATGTGTTATGGCTGAGTTATCAGTCCGTGATCTTTCTCGCCAAATAAAACAATGGAGTCTGATTCTGTATTGGATTTTATTTTAATTTCAGAAAAATCAAAAAATAGTTTTGGTGTGTTTTAGCATAAACGTTGGAAAATCCAAAAAGATTTTATTTCTTGTTTCTTTTCGGTTGATCGACACAAAATACAAAAAAAACATTTTCAAATCATATATCTTGGAGTCTCAAAGAGACATTTTGCGCCAAGATTATTTATGTTCCAGGTTAAAAGAAAAGAGATGATCACAATTTCAAGTCTTCTAAAGATGTCGATAAGGATACAATTACAAGTTGCATCATCAAGTACACATGTTCGAACTAACCATCAAGTTGAGGGAGAGTTTGATTGAAGATACGTTATTATGGGATTACCAGATATAGCACACGTCGAGGGGAAATCTGTTAGAATATGAATCTTATGTGGTCCTTACTATTGGAATTGTAAAACAGGCTAGAGTTCGTAGGGTCACGAACTGGACCGCAAAGTGAACCACCAAGTGAGAGTTCGCATGTAGTGCACTGTCATTTCGTTACAACAACCTGTGAGGTCGTAAACTACTTCACTTCGTGGGTTTTTAAGAGTATAAATAGAATTCACTTTGTGATTTAAGCCAAGTCTTTGTGTCATTTGTTCCAGAACTCTGCGTTGAGAGGGGAGGTTTTGTCCAACCTCCCCCAGGTCCTTAAACGATGTATAATCATTCGATTTATGTAATCATTCAACATGTTTAATGATTAAAGCTTTCGTCTCAATATGTTTTTAACCTAGAAACGATCCTTTACATGTTTTTTTCATCTGGTATCAGAGCTGTTGGCCCTTTCTATGGTCCGATTTATTCATTTTTGTTCATTTTTGAGACGTTAAACTTATGTTACGTGTGATCCATTGAGTTTCAGATTGGTTTTTGTTCAACCGAGTGTTTCTAGATCTTATATTCATCTAACAGAAGTATTTGAGTCAAGAAATTTGATCAAAATCTGAAACTGAGCGTTTTTTCCTAAATAGTCTGTTTCAGTTCGTTGCACGAACTGCCAGTTCGTTGTACGAACTGCCAGTTCGTTCGAATAACCGCCATGAAGTCTCACTTAGTTGGAATTACCACTGCGAACTGCCACTTCATTGGAATAACCACCACGCACCATCACTTTGTTTCTCAGTTGGTTTCCTAGTTTGTCATCCGGTTCGTTTCTTAGTTCGTGTATCAGTCATTTTGTTGAGTTCGTTACCTGGTTCGTTAGTCAGTTCGTTGAATGGCTCGCAACAAGTTCTCAGCTCAGTTCGTTATTTGGTTTGTGAATATGAGTTCGTGTTGAGTTCGTCTGGCTTGGATTCGTCATTCAGTTCGTTGGTTTGTTAGTAAATGTTACGAACTGTGGGTTCGTTGATTCGATTTTTGCGAACTTCGAGTTCGTTTCTCGGATCATTAGCTAACGTAGTGAGATTTTATCATTTTCTAAATGAGCTCTGGGAGATTTTCAAAGAACAAGCTGAGAGAGTTTGTTGTTACTGGTTTGTCCGTAACTGTCAGAAACTATGAGTTGTAAGGACCGATTTCACTACAAAAATCTCGATCATGAGCTCGAACGAGGGTCAGATTAAAAAACCCGAGACGATGATGATGGAGATGAATCTAGGAAATCAAAACACAAGAAAGATGATGAACTAGTCGAATGATTTCATTAGTTGAATGATTACAAGAACAAGAAATCATGACAAACACACAATCTCTCTCTAGATATCCATGTCTCTCTCTCTCTCTCTCTAGAATGGAAGCTCACATCACTTTAGAGAATGCATCATCCAACATGGGAGCATTTCTCTTCTTTTTGTGAACGGGCACCCTCACTATATATATAGTGATGGTGAGTAACAAGTGAAAAACATAATAAATTGAATAAAATACAATTAAACTCGAATAAAATAAATATTAATTAAATCAAAGTTGATTTAATTAATCTGAAGTTTGACTCGCTCGAATTCTTCCGGTGACTTTTACGTTGACCGTTGAGCCGAACGGTTGACTTTTCTAGAAAACGGTCTTCGGTCCAATCTGCAAGCCTCGAGCATCACAACCCGCATCTCTGAATCAATTCACAATGGATTCTTCAGTCAAATGCTTCGGTAAATAGATTTGGTGGCGTCAGTCACATAGATTTTTGTTCCAACATATTCCCCCTTGACCGATGCTTTCAAATTTGTGCTGAAGAACCGCTCTGTCATACATCTTCTGTGACAACCGGGAATTTCAAGGTTTACTTCCGTTAGACAATTCCGTTAGTTACGTTATAAGTGTTAACTTAGTAACTAATGCTTAACTAGGCCGAATACGTCCACGACCTTTGGTTGATCACCGAACCCGTCCATATGTGTTATGTGTTTGTTTATTTATTGTCATTATGTGCAATGTGATTTAAATACCTGATTTAGTACTATGAATAGCATGACAAATTGTAAATCCTCGATTATGTGAAAATTGACCACTTTTGGGTAACCAGCGAAACTACCGGGCGAAACTATAATGTCGCCCGGCAGCCTGTTGGCTCACTTGTGATCAGAGCCAGTTTCGCTTGGCCAGCGAAACTGCCAGCGAAACTAGGCCCTGATATATAATAACATAAAACCCTAGTTGCCTCATTTTGTTGCACCATTCTCTCCAAAACACACACACACACCTCTGGAAATCTGGTCAGTCGAGATTCACACCGAACCATCGAGATCTCAGCCCTGAACCATCATCCATCAAGCTTGGAGATCGAACCGTGAGTCCCAAAAACCACCATTTTTATGCTTTTCTATGTGTTTCTTCATAAAGCATGCCTAAATCTCTGTGTTACCATTAGATCTTCTGTAGGAATGCTTAGGAATGCTAGATCTACCATAAAGTTGATAACTTTACGTGTAAAACTGATCCATGATAGAGATTTGTGCCATTTTAGTCATTTTAGGGTTTTAAATGCATTTTGGTGATTTGATGATGAATATGCATGAATAAGGTGTTAAAACTTGTTGTTTGATGTTGGTAAATGCCTATGTATGCTAAACAATGAATTGCATGAAGTATTGAAGCTGTTAGGTTGATTTTTAGGCTGATCCGTATGTTTTTCGCGACCAGCGAAACTGTTGTGTTCTCTAGGCGAAACTGTCCAGCGAAACTATGCATATCTTCAACCAGCGACACTATGCAGCGAAACTGCAGTGTCGCCGGGTAAACCAATCAGACCAGCTCGAGCGAATCTACCGAGCGAAATTCCCTGAACGAAAGTTCAAACCAGTTTCGGGCGAAAGTAGGCTAGCGAAACTGTGCCAACAGTTTCGAGCGAAACTAGCCTAGCGAAACTGTGTCATCGAGTAATGCCTAGCGAAAGTACTGCCCGTGCACACAGCGAAACTGCCTAGCGAAACTAGGCTAGCGAAACTGTGACCAGAATCTAAACTTGTGCAATTTGCTTGAATGTTATGCCATGACTTACATGATTATACTATGATGATACATGTTTGATTTCTGATGTATATGAACCCTCGTTTATGATCAACCATCGGTGTCGTGTGTCGATATGTCGTGTCTTAGTTTAACGTGCTATGTTATGGGCCATAGTGAACGTTGTTTGAAATGAATTAGACACAAAACTAATATATAAGACCTAAATGAATTATAGGTCTTCATTAAGAAATCAATTCAAGGATATTTAAGCAAGTCTAGCCGAGCAACCAAAGGTGAGTTTCACTAACCCGCAAGATACGATCCCGTTAGGGACGAAAAGAACAACTTAAAAACAATGCTGACAAAACTTACGAGTGCTGAGCACCGGACGAATAAAAATCGACTGTTGTTCACCAAAGTGTTTATGGGAACACTTGGGGGGAATTCAAGTCGCTGTTTACGAAAAATAAAACTGATAAATGATTTTTGGGTTCGAAGGATACCCTAAGTGAAATGTTTTAATATGGCTAGCATAGGTTAAAGGCTTTAAACCAAATGATATCACATGACTTCTAAGGAATGTTTTTGGTAAATAAAAAGTCCTCATAATTAATTGTGCCATTAATTCGTGGAAGCGAGGGGATGTTGGGTAGATCTACTGGAGTTTGACAAACTCCGCTCCGGGGCACTGGAGGTGCACGGGGAACAATATCAGCCTATTTGACACCGTGATCCCAAGAGGAGGACACGGGGGAGGCAAAAAGAGCAGTGACGAAAGTCCGCAAATAAAAATAAATGACGGTGGAACACCGCAGAATAAATAGTCAGCTTGGTACAATCTTCCTTAGTGCATGAAACGACGGATTAGCTACCCGCGATATCGGTTGAGTTCTTTAATTCTTACAAGACTAAGCGCATATTAAATAATCGGTAATTGACGTTTAAAAGCATCGTCTTTCATAAAACAAATATTACGTAGGTATATGTTGACAAAGAAAATGATTATGAGACCGGGCCAATGCATGACAAGCCCACCGTGAACTCACCAGCCTTTTGGTTGACACTTGCGTGGTTTTGACTTTTGCAGATCGCTGAGGAGTATCCGGAGCAGGTTGACATGGCTCAAGAAAATGTTTACTTTTATTTGAACTAACTTGGGAATTTATATAATAATTTATGTTTTGTAATTAAAGCACGCGGTTAGTGCTAAGATATTTATGTTTACATTCCGCTGCGTAACTTTTGAAACTGTTTTATTTATGAACATTTGGACTTTACTCTGATTCGTTTAGTATTTGTAACTAATGGTTGTGGTCCTGGTCTAGTCGCGCCCCTTAACGGTATAAACTCCGTTAGTGGTTAAATGGGGGTGTGACAGATTGGTATCAGAGCCATAGGTTGCAGAGAACTGGAATCATTTTCTAAAACAATTTGGAAACTGCAACTTGAAACCTTAGTTACAAACGAACAAACAAATTCCCAAAACAAAAAAAAAACCTTTTTTTTTACGTGCCAACCTGGGATACTCGCTCTGCTGTGTAAGTAAACGCTTCGTATGTATATATATATATATATATAGATATATATAGACCGTGTCTAAGTAGTCTAACGGAAAAACCTTAGGAAAATGTCACACACGAATACGAAACGCGAACGATAATACGCGCACTATTATGGGGAAAGCGACAACGAAACGATGCTACACGCTACGTCCTGAGTTCTACTACGATGACTACGCCGACGGTGACTTTAAGAGAAAGCCGACTTTCGACGATAGCACTCACGACCTACGACGTTCCTCGGCGACGCCTCGATACTTGCACGAAATTTTTTTTCTGGACTAATAGTGGGATAACGGGAAATGGATAATATACATATTATGGGATATGTATAAAATATAACTGTGACTGAACACTGCCTACTTTTAAACTGTCCATAAAATGTCTGGAAGAGCCGGAAGGAACAACATCAACCTGACGCCCGCGCAACTACAAGCGATGATCAACGAGCATGTGCAAGCCGTCGTGGCTGCCATCCAAGCTACAATTGCCGCGCATGGTAATTATTAAGCCGGTTAAGGCGCAAAGCGAATATATTTTGACCTGTTTAAGTTTAAAACTCGAATTATTAATTGCATCAGGAAACATCGACCACTGCACTTTTAAGTCCTTCATGGACTGCAAACCAATGACGTTTTCCGGTGAGGAAGGAGCGGTAGGACTCCTCAGGTGGATTGAGAAGTCTGAGAAGGTCTTCTCCATGTGTAACTGCCCTGCTGAGAACAAGGTGAAATTTGCGACTGGCACCTTTGAAGGAGCTGCCCTTACCTGGTGGAATGCTGAAATCCAGATGATTGGGTTAGATGCTGCCAATAACATGGAATGGGGAGCATTTAAGGACCTGATTATGGAGGAATACTGTCCTCGTGATCAAGTGAAGAAGCTAGAGGGTGAATTTTTGAATCTGAAGATGTCTGGGTCTGAAGTCGAAGAGTATACTGCGCGTTACCACGAGTACGCGGTACTATGCCCCACAATGGTGGATGCTGAGTTTAAACGCATCGAGCGCTATCTGGAAGGCCTCGCGCCTCAAATTAAAGGAATGGTGACTGCTAGTAACCCAGCAACTGTGCAACAAGCTATTCGTCTAGCTCATAAGCTGACTGACCAAGAAATTAAGAAGGGAACTCTTCCTGCGAAAGCTTCTGAGAAGACAGCCTTGAGTGGCAAAAGAAAGGCCGAAAATGAGGTTCCTGAGGTGTCAATGAATCAACAGAGTGTGGCCAATAGCTCTGGGAAATCCTATCACTCCCAAGGTCAAAGTAAGCGATCTGGTATCAATAGCAGCAACAACCGCCAGGGCGGAAATGGTCAGAACCTGCCCACGTGTAACACCTGCGGCAAGCATCACTCGGGAGTCTGTAGAAAAAGTTTAACTTGTGGAAGGTGTGGCAAGAAAAGCCACGTGGCGAACGACTGTTGGGCAGTCATTCCTGAACAACAAAATCGGATAAGGCAGAACAACAACAACAATGGTAACAATCGGGGAAACGGGAATAACAATGGGCAGAACCGTAACAATGGAGTTCCAAGGAGAAATGGCAATGGTTGCTATGAATGTGGTGCCCAAGGCCACATGAAGAGAGATTGCCCTCAACTGGGAAGACAAGGAAATGGCAACCAGGGAAACAACGGTGGCCATGGTAATGGTAATGGGAATGGCAATGGCAATGGTGGCAATGGTGGAAACGGTAGAGGCCGAGCTTTTGTTATGGGCCAGGGAGAAGCTCGCAATGATGCCAACGTGATCAACGGTAAATTTATTCTTAATGGTTTCTTTGCTACCGTATTATTTGATTCTGGTGCTGAAAGAAGCTTTATTTCCACTAAGTTTGCTAGACTAATTAATGCTAAACCAGTTAACTTAGATGCTAAGTATGTGGTAGAATTAGCAAACGGTAAACTTCATGATACGACTCAGATAGTTAAGGACTGTAAGTTAGAACTAGCTGGCCGTACGATAGGAATCGATCTTATGCCTTTCCCGATTGGTAGTTTTGACGTTATAGTAGGAATGGATTGGTTATCTGAAAATCGAGCCGAAATTTTGTGTCAAGAAAAAGTGGTTCGTATTCCACTCGAAGGAGGCGAGGTATTAACAGTTCAAGGCGAGAAAGGTGGGACAGTCACTGGAATTATCTCATTTCTCAAAGCTCAAAAGTGCCTTCGTAAAGGTCACTTCGCGATTCTTGCAAACGTCACCGATTCGACACTTCCCGAGCGTAAAATCAACGACTACCCGATAGTTCGCGACTTCCCAGATGTATTCCCTGAAGATTTGCCGGGTTTGCCTCCATTTCGACAAGTAGAGTTTGGAATCGACTTAGCTCCTGGCGCTGCTCCGATAGCACGCGCACCTTACCGTTTGGCGGTAAGTGAACTCAACGAACTTTCCGCACAACTTCAAGAGTTACTCGACAAGGGATTCATCCGTCCAAGTTCGTCTCCGTGGGGAGCTCCGGTATTGTTTGTTAAAAAGAAGGATGGAACGTTTCGCATGTGTATCGACTACCGAGAACTCAACAAGGTTACGATCAAGAATCGGTATCCTCTTCCTCGAATCGACGATCTCTTCGATCAGCTACAGGGTTCAAGCTACTTTTCAAAGATTGACCTACGGTCTGGATATCACCAACTTCGTGTTCGTGATGAGGATGTACCCAAAACTGCTTTCAGAACTCGGTATGGTCACTACGAGTTCCTGGTTATGCCGTTTGGGCTAACCAATGCACCTGCCGTATTTATGGATCTGATGAATCGAGTGTGCAAGCCGTACCTCGATAAATTTGTAATCGTTTTCATTGATGATATTCTGATCTACTCCAAGACAAAGGAGGAACACGAGGAGCACCTGCGACTTATCTTGGAATTGCTCCGCAAGGAACAGCTGTACGCCAAGTTTTCAAAGTGCGATTTTTGGATCCGCGAAGTCCAGTTTCTTGGACACATTGTTAATGAGGAAGGAATTCATGTCGACCCAGCTAAAGTGGAAGCTATAAAGAATTGGTCTACTCCAAGAGCGCCAACAGAAATCCGACAATTTTTGGGACTTGCCGGATATTACCGAAGATTTATTAAGGGTTTCTCTCAATTGGCTCAACCCTTAACGGCTTTAACGCACAAAGGAGTGCAATACAGATGGGGTGAGAAAGAAGAGCGCGCGTTCCAAACGCTTAAAGATATGTTATGTTCAGCTCCAATTATTGCGTTACCCGATGGAGTTGACGACTTTGTGGTTTACTGTGATGCATCAATCCAAGGACTCGGTTGCGTGTTGATGCAACGAGACAAAGTGATTGCCTATGGGTCCAGGCAACTAAAGGATACTGAGAAGAACTATACAACGCATGATTTGGAATTGGGAGCCGTTGTTCATGCACTCAAGATTTGGAGACATTACCTCTATGGAACAAAGTGCACAATATTCACCGATCATAAAAGCTTACAGCACATCTTTGATCAGAAAGACCTCAACATGCGGCAAAGGAGGTGGGTTGAATTATTAAACGATTATGATTTGGCAATCAAATATCATCCGGGAAAAGCAAATGTGGTGGCAGATGCCCTAAGCAGAAAAGAATACGAAAAGCCTCGACGGGTACGAGCGCTTCAACTTACAATACATTCAGGATTACCGGATCGGATCCGCGATTGCCAACGAGGAGCTTTGAAAGCAGAAAACTTCGCAGCTGAAGCACTGCGTGGTATAGATGGCCATTCTGAAGTTAAGTCCGATGGACTCACGTATTATAATGACAGAATCTGGATTCCTCTGTTTGGAAATCTCCGTAAGCTCGTGATGGACGAGGCTCACAAGTCAAGATACTCGGTGCACCCTGGATCGGATAAAATGTATCAGGACTTAAAGAATCTTTATTGGTGGCCGAATATGAAAGCCGACATTGCTCGATATGTGGCTATATGCTTAACCTGCTCAAGAGTCAAGATTGAATACCAAAAGCCTTCTGGTTTACTGCAACAACCAAAGATCCCAGAATGGAAATGGGAGGACATCTCCATGGATTTTGTAACGGGACTACCCCATCGATCGAATTAACCGGATGCGATTTGGGTTATCATTGATCGATTAACCAAATCGGCAGTTTTCATTCCGATGAAGGAAAGTGATAATATGGATAAATTGACAAAACGGTACATCGACAAAATTGTGAAGCTTCACGGTGTGCCTAAGACTATCATTTCTGATCGAGATCCTCGATTTACTTCCCGGCTATGGCAATCAATGCAAGAAGCGTTGGGAACCCGACTAGATATGAGTACAGCCTATCACCCGCAAACAGATGGTCAATCGGAACGAACCATTCAAACCTTAGAAGATATGCTCCGAGCCTGCGTTCTTGACTTTGGGAAAGATTGGGAGACTCACCTTCCTCTGGTGGAGTTCTCTTACAACAATAGCTATCATTCAAGCATCGGTGCAGCACCTTTTGAAGCACTTTATGGCAGAAAATGTAGATCGCCGGTGTGTTGGGCCGAAACGGGTGAGAAAGGACTCACTGGACCGGAAGTCATCCATGATATGACCGAGCGAATTATTCAAATCAGGCAACGGCTAGCTGCAGCGCGTGATCGACAAAAGAGTTATGCTGACAAACGCCGAAAACCTCTAAAGTTTGAGGTGGGTGACAAAGTATTGTTGAAGGTATCTCCCTGGAAAGGAGTGATACGCTTCGGGAAGCGTGGAAAGTTGAATCCTCGCTACATCGGTCCGTTTGAAATTATTGGGGAAGTAGGCCCGGTGGCCTATCGATTGCAACTCCCTGCTGAACTCGATGGAGTTCACAACGTGTTTCACGTTTCCAATCTAAAGAAATGTCTAGCTGAAGACATCGAAATAATTCCTCTGGAGGAATTGGAAATCGACGAACATTTGAGATTTATCGAGCAACCGGTAGAAATCATGGGACGCGAGGAGAAAGCCCTCAAACGTAGCAAGATTCCGATCGTCAAAGTGCGATGGAACTCAAAGCGTGGACCTGAGTATACTTGGGAACGAGAAGATCAAATGAAGAAAAAGTATCCTCACTTGTTCGAGCAAACGTCCACGAATACTCAAGGTATGATTTAATTTTGGGGACCAAAATTCCTTTAACAGGAGGAGGATGTGACGACCCTAAAACTTTTGCTTTTCTTTCCCCAGCCACGACAACAACTGATACTGCGAACGCTACGGCACGAGAATAATTTTCGGGACGAAAATTCCAATTACAAGGGGATGATGTGACAACCGGGAATTTCAAGGTTTACTTCCGTTAGACAATTCCGTTAGTTACGTTATAAGTGTTAACTTAGTAACTAATGCTTAACTAGGCCGAATACGTCCACGACCTTTGGTTGATCACCGAACCCGTCCATATGTGTTATGTGTTTGTTTATTTATTTTTAATTATGTGCAATGTGATTTAAATACCTGATTTAGTACTATGAATAGCATGACAAATTGTAAATCCTCGATTATGTGAAAATTGACCACTTTTGGGTAACCAGCGAAACTACCGAGCGAAACTATAATGTCGCCCGGCAGCCTGTTGGCTCACTTGTGATCAGAGCCAGTTTCGCTTGGCCAGCGAAACTGCCAGCGAAACTAGGCCCTGATATATAATAACATAAAACCCTAGTTGCCTCATTTTGTTGCACCATTCTCTCCAAAACACACACACACACACCTATGGAAATCTGGTCAGTCGAGATTCACACCGAACCATCGAGATCTCAGCCCTGAACCATCATCCATCAAGCTTGGAGATCGAACCGTGAGTCCCAAAAACCACCATTTTTATGCTTTTCTATGTGTTTCTTCATAAAGCATGCCTAAATCTCTGTGTTACCATTAGATCTTCTGTAGGAATGCTTAGGAATGCTAGATCTACCATAAAGTTGATAACTTTACGTGTAAAACTGATCCATGATAGAGATTTGTGCCATTTTAGTCATTTTAGGGTTTTAAATGCATTTTGGTGATTTGATGATGAATATGCATGAATAAGGTGTTAAAACTTGTTGTTTGATGTTGGTAAATGTCTATGTATGCTAAACAATGAATTGCATGAAGTATTGAAGCTGTTAGGTTGATTTTTAGGCTGATCCGTATGTTTTTCGCGACCAGCGAAACTGTTGTGTTCTCTGGGCGAAACTGTCCAGCGAAACTATGCATATCTTCAACCAGCGACACTATGCAGCGAAACTGCAGTGTCGCCGGGTAAACCAATCAGACCAGCTCGAGCGAATCTACCGAGCGAAATTCCCTAAACGAAAGTTCAAACCAGTTTCGGGCGAAACTAGGCTAGCGAAAATGTGCCAACAGTTTCGAGCGAAACTAGCGTAGCGAAACTGTGTCATCGGGTAATGCCTAGCGAAAGTACTGCCCGTGCACACAGCGAAACTGCCTAGCGAAACTAGGCTAGCGAAACTGTGACCAGAATCTAAACTTGTGCAATTTGCTTGAATGTTATGCCATGACTTACATGATTATACTATGATGATACATGTTTGATTTCTGATGTATATGAACCCTCGTTTATGATCAACCATCGGTGTCGTGTGTCGATATGTCGTGTCTTAGTTTAACGTGCTATGTTATGGGCCATAGTGAACGTTGTTTGAAATGAATTAGACACAAAACTAATATATAAGACCTAAATGAATTATAGGTCTTCATTAAGAAATCAATTCAAGGATATTTAAGCAAGTCTAGCCGAGCAACCAAAGGTGAGTTTCACTAACCCGCAAGATACGATCCCGTTAGGGACGAAAAGAACAACTTAAAAACAATGCTGACAAAACTTACGAGTGCTGAGCACCGGACGAATAAAAATCGACTGTTGTTCACCAAAGTGTTTATGGGAACACTTGGGGGGAATTCAAGTCGCTGTTTACGAAAAATAAAACTGATAAATGATTTTTGGGTTCGAAGGATACCCTAAGTGAAATGTTTTAATATGGCTAGCATAGGTTAAAGGCTTTAAACCAAATGATATCACATGACTTCTAAGGAATGTTTTTGGTAAATAAAAAGTCCTCATAATTAATTGTGCCATTAATTCGTGGAAGCGAGGGGATGTTGGGTAGATCTACTGGAGTTTGACAAACTCCGCTCCGGGGCACTGGAGGTGCACGGGGAACAATATCAGCCTATTTGACACCGTGATCCCAAGAGGAGGACACGGGGGAGGCAAAAAGAGCAGTGACGAAAGTCCGCAAATAAAAATAAATGACGGTGGAACACCGCAGAATAAATAGTCAGCTTGGTACAATCTTCCTTAGTGCATGAAACGACGGATTAGCTACCCGCGATATCGGTTGAGTTCTTTAATTCTTACAAGACTAAGCGCATATTAAATAATCGGTAATTGACGTTTAAAAGCATCGTCTTTCATAAAACAAATATTACGTAGGTATATGTTGACAAAGAAAATGATTATGAGACCGGGCCAATGCATGACAAGCCCACCGTGAACTCACCAGCCTTTTGGTTGACACTTGCGTGGTTTTGACTTTTGCAGATCGCTGAGGAGTATCCGGAGCAGGTTGACATGGCTCAAGAAAATGTTTACTTTTATTTGAACTAACTTGGGAATTTATATAATAATTTATGTTTTGTAATTAAAGCACGCGGTTAGTGCTAAGATATTTATGTTTACATTCCGCTGCGTAACTTTTGAAACTGTTTTATTTATGAACATTTGGACTTTACTCTGATTCGTTTAGTATTTGTAACTAATGGTTGTGGTCCTGGTCTAGTCGCGCCCCTTAACGGTATAAACTCCGTTAGTGGTTAAATGGGGGTGTGACATCTTCAATGAATAACATATATACCCGAAGCTTTCTGTCGTAGAGATTCCCCCTGTGAATAAGCTTCTTCTGTTCTTGTTTCTCTAGTTGAGAGCCAAGTGCCGCAGTTCACTCGGTTCACACGGTTGGGTATAATACTAAGAATGCTAAACATCGGAGTCAAAACTGCAAAAACCGAATCAGATAAACCAATCAATCACTGAAAATGCTCCAACTCCGAATAACCGAACCCAATAATCCATTTACATAATAATTATTCCTATTTCTCTAAATCTCTCCAAAAACATCCAGTTGGAAGCGTGAAAATCTGATGCGGAGAGTCGAACCGTCACGATCGGTTGCCTAGAGAAACCAGATAAAAAATCCTGAAATCGGACAATCTCGTGAAAAGCCAGAATCTGGATGCTGACAGTAGTGAATGATCTGCGTGAGTGAGGTTGGATGTATAAATAAAGATAAGTGTCAAATCTGTGAAAATCTGAGATCCCGAGCGTAAAATAATCATAACCGGAGTCTTCGTAATTTTGGGCGAAGAAAAACGAGCTGGGAAAAATATTCCGTGAAGATTTCTGAGTTAAACGGTGCAATCTGGAAAATTCCATCAATTTTCATCAAGTGACGGCCCTTCGAGATATTTAACTAGAATATTCCAATAATTTAACTTAGATTCCAGTCAATCCGGTTAGATGACATCCGTGCTACATCAGCTAAAAACAACGTGAGACATAACGGAAAAAGCTTCTTAATTAACCGGATAATAAAGCTAACCCGTTAGTGGTCGATAGCAAACGTGCGCGTGACGTCAATAAACGAGAACCCCAATAAAATGGAATAAATCCATGACCACTAAATTTTTTTTGAAATTCCGTCACGGCGTTATCTCGTTAATCTTGTTAAAAACCGACAAGAAAAACCCTGCAATTGACGAATAATGCTGAAAATATCATTAGTGTAATTTTAATTCCTCTAGAAAAACCGTAATCCAAGTTATTAGGAATGGACCAATCATGTTTGAGCTTTAAATTGATCCAACGGCTGGAAATAAAGAAATCTGATGGCTCAGGAGAGCTGATCCTCGAGAATGGCGGCTGGCCAATAAGAGGCCAGCTGAGAAAGCACACACTCAACTATCAACGGCCCAGATTTAGAGAGATGGATGGTTCAGATGGCGGATTCGCGTGAATGGGGTCAAAGCCAATCAGGGGGCGACAACATGACAACCTTCTATGGATGTATTCAAGCGCCTGGGACCCATTGATTTCTCCTTGAGCCAATAGCATTGCGACAACCCTTTAGGCAAACCGAGAAATCAGGAGAGAGGCAATTCCCCTCAACGGTTCTTTGTGCCAGCCTGGTCCCACCTAGCCTTTTCTCTCCACCAATCACGGTCAGACAACTAAAAAAAAAGGTTGACCAGAATTGTGCATGCGACAAAGAGAAGAGAGATAAATTCTCTGCCCACCACTAGTTGAACGCCACGTCAGCGGTCTTCCTCAAAAACGTGTAAACCACCCAAACCCTAATATGATCGGAACCAGGCCATCGAAAATACGAAGAACCCGCCAGAAAACCGTATCCTGCCCATTTGATGAATTTTTTACTCACAAACTCGTAATCTCATCCTCTACAAACCTGGACGTTCAAAAACCTCTAAAAACGTCTTGAACGAAAACCCAGTTGACAAGTTCGCTAACCAAAGAAGTCCGCTAAAGCTACCAGAAGTTCACTAAGACACTTCTCAAGTCCGCTAAATCAAACCTCAAGTCCGCTAATAGTCAACAAGTTCGCTAAGAACGATTGAAGTTCGCTAAGACCAGATTTAAGTTCGCTAAGACCAGATTTAAGTTCGCTAAGAGCAGTAGAAGTTCGCTATTTACGTCAAGTTCGCTAAGAACTAATACAAGTTCGCTAAGAACATCTTCAAATCTTCAAACAGTTAAACAAATCTGGAAAAATGAACATGAAGAACATGAAGAACACATACCCTTCGATCCTTGAAACACTCCCGCAAAATGAATGGAAGCGAGTGATTCATGTCACAAATCTATTGCAGAACATGCTATGGCCACTTACACATCCCAAACAGTAGCAAAAACCATTCGAATCAACCCCAAATTCTGGAAATCTTCAAGAACACGAAGAACATTGCGAAACACACTAGTGTGTGTTTTTCCAGAATTGTCCAAACGGTTGAGATTCAGACGAAATGGATGCTTCCAATGGATCCGGAACGCATTTTCTACTGAGTATCATACCTCATTTCATCCAAATCCATGAAGAAAAACCCAGAAAACCAAGAATCAAGCTCAAAAATCTTCAAAAACCCAAAAAAAAAACGGGAAAACTCAACAATTACGAAAAATAGCTTTGGATCTTCAATTTTCTCCACAAAATTGAACATATAGAATATAAAAATGCATCAGAATGAAATCTGAAACATGAATCAAGCATCCATATCATCAGAATCCATCCAAAATGCTCAAAAAATGCAAAAAAAATAAGAAAAAGTCTCCAAAGTGGGTTTTCTAAACTTCACTTCATTCAAGCTCAAAATCAAGATTCGAGTGATCAGATTCATCATGAGAATAAATCTGATCGGTTACCTTGCTCTGATACCATTTGTAAGGACCGATTTCACTACAAGAATCTTGATCGTGAGCTCAAACGAGGGTCAGATTCGAAAACCCGAGACGATGATGATGGAGATGAATCTAGGAAATCAAAACACAAGAAAGATGATGAACTAGTTGAATGATTTCATTAGTCGAATGATTACAAGAACAAGAAATCATAACAAACACACAATCTCTCTCTAGAAATCCATGACTCTTTCTCTCTCTCTCCCTAGAATGGAAGCTCACATCACTCTAGAGAATGCATCATCCAACATGGGGGAATTTCTCTTCTTTTTGTGAATGGGGCACCCTCACTATATATATATATATATAGGGGAATGATCAAATAAAAACAAGATGTTATTACGAAAACACGAAAACAAATATTAAAACCTCTATAACTTCCTCATACGTTAATATTTTTTTTTAAAAATTTGCCCCAAAAGTCTTAAAATTATGTCACCTTTATTTCTGGGAAAAAAAATAAACTTATAAAATTTCATGATTTTTTTTATTATTGCACATGTGCAATAATACGTATTAATTATATTACACATGTGCAATATTAACAAAAAAATATTAATTTTTTTATTTTTTTCAAGAATTAATAATAACAGAATTATAAGATCTATGGTACAATTTTTTTATCAAAAATATTAACGTATGAAAAAGTTATAAAGGTTTTAATATTATTGCACATGTGCAATAATAATTTTTTATTGCACATGTGCAATAATAAAAAATTAAAAAAACGTTAATTTTTTTTTAATTTTCTCCAGAATTAAAGATAATAGAATTATAAGATTTATAGTGCAATTTTTTTATAAAAATTTTTAACATATGAAAAAGTTATAAAGGTTTTAATATTATTGCATATGTGCAATAATAATAAAAAAAATATTGCACCTGTGCAATAATAATTTTTTAAAAAATTTGATTTTTTTTTTATTTTTTCCAGAACTAAAGATAACATAATTTTAAGGATTTTGGTGCAAATTTTTAAAAAAGATATTAACGTATGAAAAAGTTATAGAGGTTTTAATATTTGTTTCGTGTTTTCGCAATAAAAGTTGTTTTCACATGATCCTTATCCTATATATATATATATATATATATATATATATATATATATATATATATATATATAAGTGAGGGTGACTAACAAGTGAAAAAGATAATAAATTGAATAAAATACAATTAAACTCGAATAAAATAAATGTTAATTAAATCAAAGTTGATTTAATTAATCTGAAGTTTGACTCGCTCGAACCGATCTTCCATTGACTTTTACATTGACCGTTGACCCGAACGGTTGTCTTTTCCAGAAAACAGTCTTCGGTCCAATCTGCAAGCCTCAAGCATCACAACCCGCGTCTCTGAATCAATTCACAATGGATTCTTCAGTTGAATGCTTCGGTAAACAAATTTGATGGCGTCAGTCACATAGATTTTTGTTCCAACATAAGTTTCTTATTTTGTAGACCTTTTGTTGAAGCGGTTCGTTTAGGCTTTTAAGAGGCTTTCAAAGATCAAATCAGCTATCGGATTTACCCTTGATTCGGTGGTTGTGGGTTGATATTTCTGAAGAATTAAAAATTGATTGAAGAAGTTATAAGTTAAAATGATTTGTCTTATCTTGTTGAAGAATTTCTAGATTCCGATACTTGTCCAGAATTAGTTGTCAAATTTCATAAAGAAATGTTTTTTTGGCAGTCATTGTTTTTTATGATCAACAGAGATTCAGAGGCATGGATATGATTACTTTGATGCATCCGAGAACTAAGATATATCATGCCTTGGTGATTGCGTTTATCGAAGTTTATCTGTCTACACAAACTGAAGAATATTAAAGATATGAATATTTCACTTGTTTAGGGGAAAAATGGGACCCTAAAGCTTTTAGATTTTTATAATTAAAAAAGTGAGTATTCGAAAGAAACCAGTTCAGGGATGATGGTGATTTTTGATCTTCATGGAAAGGTGATGTGTTCTGATATTCGTGCAAACCGATTTGTCAAAATTTTCAGTTATGGTTTGGAACTCTCTATCATATGCCTGATACTTTCTTAAGTCAAGATGTTGACGATATATCCTTTGATTGTTGATATATTGTGATGGATTTCATTCAGAGGGGGAAGTTCTATGATTGAAGATGCTGATTGTGTTGGTTTTCATAAAGATCAGAGTGTATTACAATTTGGTGAAGATTAAAGATTGTTCTCAATATGCAGTGATGTTCGGGAGTGTCTTTACAATTTCCAGAGACGGCTTATGAACTGAACCGTTATCATATGCCTGATGTGGAGGTGCTTGAATCTAGGAGAACTTTATTGGTTGTGGCGATTGTATAAGGTTCAAACTGTTTCATGCATACCTGAAGTTTTAGTAAAGGGGAGTTTGCTAAAGATATAGACGTCTGCAACAAGCTGACTGAAGATTGCTAGAAGTTCAAGAAATGCATTCAACAGTAATGTCCAAGGGGGAATTTGTTAGAACATGAATCTTGTGTGGTGGATACCTATTCGAATTGTAAAACAGGCTAGAGTTCACAGGGTCATGAACTGTATCACAAAGTGAAGCACGAAGTGAGAGTTCGCATGTAACAAACTGCCAGTTCGTTACAACAAACTGTGAGTTCGTGAACTACTACACTTCGTGGGTTCTCAAGAGTATAAATAGAATTCACTTTGTGATTCAAGCCAAGTCTTTGTCTCATTTGTTCCAGATCTATGTGTTGAGATGGGAGGTTCTGTCCAACCTCCCCGAGGTCCTTAAACAATGTATACTCATTCGCTTTACGTAATCATTCAACACGGTTATTGATCAAAGCTTATGTCTCAATATGTTCTCAACCGACAAACGATCCTTGTTGGGAATCGAGATACCGAGCCAACAAGATTTGGATAGATGTGATTAATATTCAACGACCACTTATTATATACCGTCCTACAACACGGTGAAGAATATGACAACTCAAGTTACAAGACTCAACTAAAGAAAAGGCTCTAGTGAATATTATTTATTGTTTAAATATTGTCACTAGTTGGTAGTTTACTATTATGCCCTTAGTGAGTTTATATTATATATAGTAAGTCTTTCTCATGTGAAAGACTTGATGAGTGTTAGAGAGAAAGTTATTCATGGTTCTTTGAAGCTTGTAAGGGTTCATGAACTCACCTAGTAAGTTCATGATACCCGGGAATGCGTGGGGTAGGTAAAATGTAATCTTTCGGTTATCTTTATTTATCTATCATTCCATGTTGTTTATCATCGATCTATCTTGTTCTTCATATCCATGTTTATGCTAGCTTTGCTCATCATCATCATCATCACATCTCAAACACCAACGATGTTCTTATTCGGGTGTTCATTTGTTTCTACAAAAACGAGTTACACAAAGACTCGATCCGCTTCCGCAACCAAGGTTTTTGCCCACCACCTCGGTTTTTCAATTGGTATCAGAGCTATGGTCGAGATTATGCAACCTTACGGTTGATATCTCAACTTTGTGTTCATATGCTTGTTTTTGTAAACAAATGGAGATGTTAAACTTTTTAGAAAGATTTTGAACTCCCCTCCATGTCTTTCAAAGTTTATGAAAAAGGTTTTTTTGAAGTTTTCTTTCTTAGATTAGTCAAACCTATTTATTCATATATTCTTGAGTTGTTAAAAGTAATTTTGTTGAGTGTTTGTGTTTTTCTCCAGTAAACACAAATAGGTTTATAAACTTATCCAAGTTGTGTCTAAGCCTAACTCAAAACATGAACTCCCTGCATATTTCACGTATGCATAATCTTTAATGTTAAATTCATGGTCAAAATTCCTTTTATTAGTTAATCTCAAGACTCTATTGAAAAGTGTGTGAATACTTCTTTCACATCACACTTTATTCTTTGTGTGTAAAATTCAACTTGCTTTATTTGACTTTAGCTTTCTTGAGTTCCACAATAGTGTGTCCTTTTTGTCAAGAGTTATCTCTTATGGAGTGCAAGTTTAAAATTTCTTTCACTTTAGCACTTGACTTTATTGAGTCCCACAATTCTTTTTCTTTCACTTTATTCACTTTTCCTGCACTTTCTTTCTCCACACGCATCTATACTTTCTTCACGGTTCCATGGCACTACTTTCTCTCTCTAAAATCATGAGAGCTATACAAAATATTTAGAGTGTTTACAGGTTATTCTTGAAGACGTTCGTGTGAAAGAACTCAGAAATGAAGTAAACGAGACTGCAGCTCGTACTTCACATCAGTTTTTCTGTCTGTTCTCGATCGAAAGATGGTGATGCAGATGATGAAGATTCGTTGATTCTAGGGTCGATGGTCCAAGAAGTCGGTTACAACTAGGAATTCATGCAGTGTTGAAGGTGTTCGGATCAGATTTGGGTTCTCAATCGGAATTTCAACAATGATCGTTGATATTGATCTAGATTTTCATGCATAATAGCCCTTAGTATTAGGGTTTTCTATAAAAAGGATGAAGCTATTTCGTGATGGGCTTTTAGCAAAAATGAAAATTATGGAAACTGATAATGACGACAGCTGGCAAACCTTCATTTGTTACAGCCCTCTTGTCGTGATACGCTGGAGAAAACAGAAAAAGTAAAACCTATTTTTTCTGCAATCTTCTCAGCCCATTGTCTCCATCACAAAGTACACAGCGACTTTTTCTGTCATCCGAGAGAACACTACATCGTCCGGATCAACCCTACCATCAAACGGAAAACTCACCTCGGTCGGAATGAGAGTTCGAGCGGAAAACGGTCAAACAGAAAACATGCTCCGTTTCAATTCAACCAGAAAACCATCAACCGGAAAAAGTCTCATTTCCGCTCCATCTTCAACTGAAAACGAAGTTCAAGAGGAAAAACGGTTTGAACCTGAAAAATCTTCACCTGTTCCGTCTCAGCTTCGAGCGGAAAGTTCAACTGGAAATCACTTCCGTGTCCACTTCAAGCGGAACGTTTTAGTTCAACCGGAACTCGTCTTCAACCGGAAAACCTAGTTCAACCGGAACTACAACTTCAAGCCGAAACTACCATCTTGAACCGGAAGTTATCCTCGTTCGACCAGAAAAGCTCCTGAGTTCGTTCGTATTGCCGGAGTTAGTTCAGGTCATCGGAGAAACAACTTCTAGTAGCTCTACTCGTCGGAACTCGATTCTTTTTGTTCCTCAAGTCGCCGGAGATGCTCTGACCAACGGAAAAGCTACTGTATGTGAATCAGGTCGCCGGAATTTGCTTCTAAGCCGCCGGAACTTGCTCGAACTACAGGTCAGTATGTTGTTGTTGTTTCTCCACTGCTCGAAACCAGGTTAACGAGTTTATCTCATTGTTAATTAATGGGTTATGCTCTCGGTTCGGGTACGATGTTTCGCGGGTTGAACATTATAAAATTGTTGGAGGATGAAGCTTCCATTCCACTGATAAATTGTTGAAGTTATTATTAGTGCACATGAAGCTCCTATTTGAAATCATATGACGGGTTGAGCTTCCGTTCGAGAATTTGATTACGGGTTCGGGTCCGGATAGTTATTTTTGTTGTCAATACAAAGTGGAAACCGTTGGCAGCCATGAAGGATCCGTATCTACCTAGTTGAATCATTCTAACAGATTTGTAGCCATCATTTAAACCCAACTTCTCTTGGATACATCAGGTACAACTAAACTATGTTTTCATATCAACTAGCTTCAATATGACAGACGTGTTATGAGGTCAAGACGATTTGGAAATTGTGCACAAGTTTAGTAAAGGGGAGTTTGCTAAAGATATAGACGTCTGCAACAAGCTGATTGAAGATTGCTAGAAGTTCAAGAAATGCATTCAATAGTAATGTCCAAGGGGGAATTTGTTAGAACATGAATCTTGTGTGGTCGTTACCTATTCGAATTGTAAAACAGGCTAGAGTTCATAGGGTCATGAACTGTATCAAAAAGTGAAGCACGAAGTGAGATTTCGCATGTAACAAACTTCCAGTTCGTTACAACAAACTGTGAGTTCGTGAACTACTACACTTCGTGGGTTCTCAAGAGTATAAATAGAATTCACTTTGTGATTCAAGCCAAGTCTTTGTCTCATTTGTTCCAGATCTATGTGTTGAGATGGGAGGTTCTGTCCAACCTCCTCGAGGTCCTTAAACAATGTATACTCATTCGCTTTATATAATCATTCAACACGGTTATTGATCAAAGCTTCTGTCTCAATATGTTCTCAACCGAGAAACGATCCTTGTTGGGAATCGAGATACCGAGCCAACAAGATTTGGATAGATGTGATTAATATTCAACGACCACTTATTATATACCGTCCTACAACACGGTGAGGAACATGACAACTCAAGTTACAAGACTCACTAAAGAAAAGGCCCTAGTGAATATTATTTATTGTTTAAATATTGTCACTAGTTGGTAGTTTACTATTATGCCCTTAGTGAGTTTATATTATATATAGTAAGTCTTTCTCATGTGAAAGACTTGATGAGTGTTAGAGAGAAAGTTAGTCATGGTTCTTTGAAGCTTGTAAGGGTTCATGAACTCACCTAGTAAGTTCATGATACCCGGGAATGCGTGGGGTAGGTAAAATGTAATATTTCGGTTATCTTTATTTATCTATCATTCCATGTTGTTTACCATCGATCTATCTTGTTCTTCATATCCATGTTTATGCTAGCTTTGCTCATCATCATCATCATCACATCTCAAACACCAACGATGTTCATATTCGGGTGTTCATTTGTTTCTACAAAAACGAGTTACACAAAGACTCGATCCGGTCCGCAACCAAGGTTTTTGCCCACCACCTCGGTTTTTCAATTGGTATCAGAGCTATGGTCGAGATTATGCAACCTTACGGTTGATATCTCAACTTTGTGTTCATATGCTTGTTTTTGTAAACAAATGGAGATGTTAAACTTTTTAGAAAGATTTTGAACTCCCCTCCATGTCTTTCAAAGTTTATGATAAAGGTTTTTTTGAAGTTTTCTTTCTTAGATTAGTCAAACCTATTTATATTCTTGAGTTGTTAAAAGTAATTTTGTTGAGTGTTTGTGTTTTTGTCCAGTAAACACAAATAGGTTTATAAACTTATCCAAGTTGTGTCTAAGCCTAACTCAAAACATGAACTCCCTGCATATTTCACGTATGCATAATCTTTAATGTTAAATTCATGGTCAAAATTTCTTTTATTAGTTAATCTCAAGACTCTCTTGAAAAGTGTGTGAATACTTCTTTCACATCACACTTTATTCTTTGTGTGTAAAATTCAACTTGCTTTATTTGACTTTAGCTTTCTTGAGTTCCACAATAGTGTGTCCTTTTTGTCAAGAGTTATCTCTTATGGAGAGCAAGTTTAATATTTCTTTCACTTTAGCACTTGACTTTATTGAGTCCCACAATTCTTTTTCTTTCACTTTATTCACTTTTCCTGCACTTTCTTTCTCCACACGCATCTATACTTTCTTCAAGGTTCCATGGCACTACTTTCTCTCTCTAAAATCATGAGAGCTATACAAAATATTTAGAGTGTTTACAGGTTATTCTTGAAGACGTTCGTGTGAAAGAACTCAGAAATGAAGTAAACGAGACTGCAGCTCGTACTTCACATCAGTTTTTCTGTTCGTTCTCGATCGAAAGATGGTGATGCAGATTATGAAGATTCGTTGATTCTAGGGTCGATGGTCCAAGAAGTCGGTTACAGCTAGGAATTCATGCAGTGTTGAAGGTGTTCAGATCAGATTTGGGTTCTCAATCGGAATTTCAACAATGATCGTTGATATTGATCTAGATTTTCATGCATAATAGCCCTTAGTATTAGGGTTTTCTATAAAAAGGATGAAGCTATTTCGTGATGGGGCTTTTAGCAAAAATGAAAATTATGGAAACTGATAATGACGACAGCTGGCAAACCTTCATTTGTTACAGCCCTCTTGTCGTGATACGCTGGAGAAAACAGAAAAAGTAAAACCTATTTTTTTCTGCAATCTTCTCAGCTCATTGTCTCCATCACAAAGTACACAGCGAATTTTTCTGTCATCCCAGAGAACACTACATCGTCCGGATCAACCCTACCATCAAACGGAAAACTCACCTCGGTCGGAATGAGAGTTCGAGCGGAAAACGGTCAAACAGAAAACATGCTCCGTTTCAATTCAACCAGAAAACCATCAACCGGAAAAAGTCTCATTTCGGCTCCATCTTCAACTGAAAACGAAGTTCAAGCGGAAAAACGGTTTGAACCTGAAAAATCTTCACCTGTTCCGTCTCAGCTTCGAGCGGAAAGTTCAACCGGAAATCACTTCCGTGTCCACTTCAAGCGGAACTTTTTAGTTCAACCGGAACTCGTCTTCAACCGGAAAACCTAGTTCAACCGGAACTACAACTTCAAGCGGAAACTACCATCTTGAACCAGAAGTTATCCTCGTTCGACCAGAAAAGCTCCTGAGTTCGTTCGTATTGCCGGAGTTAGTTCAGGTCATCGGAGAAACAACTGCTAGTAGCTTTACTCGTTGGAACTCGATTCTTTTTGTTCCTCAAGTCGCCGGAGATGCTCTGACCAACGGAAAAGCTACTGTATGTGAATCAGGTCGCCGGAATTTGCTTCTAAGCCGCCGGAACTTGCTCGAACTACAGGTCAGTATGTTGTTGTTGTTTCTCCACTGTTCGAAACCAGGTTAACGGGTTTATCTCATTGTTAATTAATGGGTTATACTCTCGGTTCGGGTACGATGTTTTGCGGGTTGAACATTATTAAATTGTTGGAGGATGAAGCTTCCATTCCACTGATAAATTTTTGAAGTTATTATTAGTGCACATGAAGCTCCTGTTTGAAATCATATGACGGGTTGAGCTTCCGTTCGAGAATTTGATTACGGGTTCGGGTCCGGATAGTTATTTTTGTTGTCAATACAAAGTGGAAACCGTTGGCAGCCATGAAGGATCCGTATCTACCTAGTTGAATCATTCTAACAGATTTGTAGCCATCATTTAAACCCAACTTCTCTTGGATACATCAGGTACAACTAAACTATGTTTTCATATCAACTAGCTTCAATATGACAGACGTGTTATAAGGTCAAGACGATTTGGAAATTGTGCACAAGTTTAGTAAAGGGGAGTTTGCTAAAGATATAGACGTCTGCAACAAGCTGATTGAAGATTGCTAGAAGTTCAAGAAATGCATTCAATAGTAATGTCCAAGGGGGAATTTGTTAGAACATGAATCTTGTGTGGTCGTTACCTATTCGAATTGTAAAAGAGGCTAGAGTTCACAGGGTCATGAACTGTATCAAAAAGTGAAGCACGAAGTGAGATTTCGCATGTAACAAACTTCCAGTTCGTTACAACAAACTGTGAGTTCGTGAACTACTACACTTCGTGGGTTCTCAAGAGTATAAATAGAATTCACTTTGTGATTCAAGCCAAGTCTTTGTCTCATTTGTTCCAGATCTATGTGTTGAGATGGGAGGTTCTGTCCAACCTCCCCGAGGTCCTTAAACAATGTATACTCATTCGCTTTATGTAATCATTCAACACGGTTATTGATCAAAGCTTCTGTCTCAATATGTTCTCAACCGAGAAACGATCCTTGTTCGGAATCGAGATACCGAGCCAACAAGATTTGGATAGATGTGATTAATATTCAACGACCACTTATTATATACCGTCCTACAACACGGTGAGGAACATGACAACTCAAGTTACAAGACTCACTAAAGAAAAGGCCCTAGTGAATATTATTTATTGTTTAAATATTGTCACTAGTTGGTAGTTTACTATTATGCCCTTAGTGAGTTTATATTATATATAGTAAGCCTTTCTCATGTGAAAGACTTGATGAGTGTTAGAGAGAAAGTTAGTCATGGTTCTTTGAAGCTTGTAAGGGTTCATGAACTCACCTAGTAAGTTCATAATACCCGGGAATGCGTGGGGTAGGTAAAATGTAATCTTTCGGTTATCTTTATTTATCTATCATTCCATGTTGTTTATCATCGATCTATCTTGTTCTTCATATCCATGTTTATGCTAGCTTTGCTCATCATCATCATCATCACATCTCAAACACCAACGATGTTCATATTCGGGTGTTCATTTGTTTCTACAAAAACGAGTTACACAAAGACTCGATCCGCTTCCGCAACCAAGGTTTTTGCCCACCACCTTGGTTTTTCAATTGGTATCAGAGCTATGGTCGAGATTATGCAACCTTACGGTTGATATCTCAACTTTGTGTTCATATGCTTGTTTTTGTAAACAAATGGAGATGTTAAACTTTTTAGAAAGATTTTGAACTCCCCTCCATGTCTTTCAAAGTTTATGAAAAAGGTTTTTTTCAAAGTTTTCTTTCTTAGATTAGTCAAACCTATTTATTCATATATTCTTGAGTTGTTAAAAGTAATTTTGTTGAGTGTTTGTGTTTTTGTCCAGTAAACACAAATAGGTTTATAAACTTATCCAAGTTGTGTCTAAGCCTAACTCAAAACATGAACTCCCTGCATATTTCACGTATGCATAATCTTTAATGTTAAATTCATGGTCAAAATTCCTTTTATTAGTTAATCTCAAGACTCTCTTGAAAAGTGTGTGAATACTTCTTTCACATCACACTTTATTCTTTGTGTGTAAAATTCAACTTGCTTTATTTGACTTTAGCTTTCTTGAGTTCCACAATAGTGTGTCCTTTTTGTCAAGAGTTATCTCTGATAGAGTGCAAGTTTAAAATATCTTTCACTTTAGCACTTGACTTTATTGAGTCCCACAATTCTTTTTCTTTCACTTTATTCACTTTTCCTGCACTTTCTTTCTCCACACGCATCTATACTTTCTTCAAGGTTCCATGGCACTACTTTCTCTCTCTAAAATCTTGAGAGCTATACAAAATATTTAGAGTGTTTACAGGTTATTCTTTGTCACACCCCCAAATAACCACTAACGGAGTTTATACCGTTAAGGGGTGCGGCTAGACCAGGATCCACAACCATTAGTTACAAATACTAAATGAATCAGAGTTAGTTCAAAAATCAGTTACAAAGTAAAGTCTCAAATACAAACGCAGCGGAATAAAATATTGTCTTAGCACTAACCACGTGCTTTACAAATTCTTTGTTTAAAATTCTCAATTAAGTTTAACAGAAAATAAAATGGTCTTCACGTGCCATGCCAACCCGCTCCGGATACTCCTTAGCGATCTGCAAAAGTTTAAACCACGCAAGTGTCAACCTAACGGTTGGTGAGTTCACAGTGGGCTTGTCATGCATTGGCCCGGTCTCATAATCATAATTTGTATCAAGGTATACTTACATAGTATTCGTTTGTGAAAAGCAATGCTAAAAGTTATGTCTTAGTTTATAAAGGAATTGTCCGTGACCTACGTCATCGGGTATGAACTAGTTTTGTAAAGTTAAAGTGCTCAACCGATATCGCGGGTAGCTAATCCGTTGTTCCATGCACTAAGGAAGTTTGCACCAAAGCTGACTATATATTATTGTAGTGGCCGTGCCATCTAGTACTGCGGACCTACGTCATCGCGGTTTTGCCTCCCCCGTGTCCTCTCGGGATCACGGTCAAATAGGCTGATATTGTACCTCCGTGCACTCCCCGTGCCACGGGGCGGAGTTTGTCAAACTCCAGTAGATCTACCCAACATCCCCTCGCTTTACAATTAATGGTACAAGTTAGTTGAGGACTTTTAAGTTTTTAAGGCATCCTTAGAAATCATGTGATATCATGTGGTTTAGACTTTAACCTACACTAGCCATATTAAAACGTTTTACCAGATTCTCATGAATCTCAAAAGTGTTTTCAGTTTCGTTTTAGAAATCGTTGTTTTGGTAATTCGCAAGTGCTTCCCATAAAGCACTTCAAGTTCATCAAGTGGGTGCCGAGCACTCCAAGTTTTCAAGTTTATCAGGGAGGTGCCTAGCACTCTCGAGTTTGTCAGCATTGTTTTACTTTTAGTTATTCGGTGTGACCCAAACGGGTTCACGGTAATTGGGTTAGTGACACTCACCTTTGGTTGCACTGCTACACTTGCTAATAATCCAAGTATTGCTTATCGAAGACGGTTCGATCAGGGAATCGAATGGATGTTGTCTTGGGGCTGAGATGTTGGTTTCTCTTGTTGGTTTTCGGCTGACCAGATTTCCAGAGAAGAATGTGTGTGTTTGTGGTGTAAATGAGGCAAATAGGAGAACTAGGGTTTATTAAGATTATTTATATCAGGGGCTAGTTTCGCTGGCAGTTTCGCTGGCCAAGCGAAACTAGCTCTGGTCACGTTTAACTGATTGGCTTAGCTGGCTACCGGGCGACACTACAGTTTCGCCCGGTAGTTTCGCTTGTAGCACAACTTAGGCAATTTTCACATAATCAAGGATTTACAATTTGTCATGCTATTCATAATATTAAATCATGCGTTTAAATCACATTGCACATAATGACAACAATAAATGAACACATAGCACATATGGGCGGGTTCGGTGATCAACCAAAGGACGTGGACGTATTCAGCCTAGTTAAGCATTAGTTACTAAGTTAACACTTATAACGTAACTAACGGGGTTTGTCTAACGAAAGTTAACCTTGGAATTCTCGGATGTCACATCATCCCCTTGTAATTGGAATTTTCGTCCCGAAAATTATTCTTGAGTCGTAGCGTTCGCAGCATCGGCTGTCGTTGCTGGGGAAAGAAAGCAAAAGTTTTAGGGTCGTCACATTCTTGAAGACGTTCGTGTGAAAGAACTCAGAAATGAAGTAAACGAGACTGCAGCTCGTACTTCACATCAGTTTTTCTGTCCATTCTCGATCGAAAGATGGTGATGCAGATTATGAAGATTCGTTGATTCTAGGGTCGATGGTCCAAGAAGTCGGTTACAGCTAGGAATTCATGCAGTGTTGAAGGTGTTCGGATCAGATTTGGGTTCTCAATCGGAATTTCAACAATGATCGTTGATATTGATCTAGATTTTCGTGCATAATAGCCCTTAGTATTAGGGTTTTCTATAAAAAGGATGAAGCTATTTCTTGATGGGGCTTTTAGCAAAAATGAAAATTATGGAAACTGATAATGACGACAGCTGGCAAACCTTCATTTGTTACAGCCCTCTTGTCGTGATACGCTGGAGAAAACAGAAAAAGTAAAACCTATTTTTCTGTCATCCGAGAGAACACTACATCGTCCGGATCAACCCTACCATCAAACGGAAAACTCACCTCGGTCGGAATGAGAGTTCGAGCGGAAAACGGTCAAACGGAAAACATGCTCCGTTTCAATTCAACCAGAAAACCATCAACCGGAAAAAGTCTCGTTTCTGCTCCATCTTCAACTGAAAACGAAGTTCAAGCGGAAAAACGGTTTGAACCTGAAAAATCTTCACCTGTTCCGTCTCAGCTTCGAGCGGAAAGTTCAACCGGAAATCACTTCCGTGTCCACTTCAAGCGGAACTTTTTAGTTCAACCGGAAATCATCTTCATCCGGAAAACCTAGGTCAACCGGAACTACAACTTCAAGCGGAAACTACCATCTTGAACTGGAAGTTATCCTCGTTCGACCAGAAAAGCTCCTGAGTTCGTTCGTAATGCCGTAGTTAGTTCAGGTCATCGGAGAAACAACTGCTAGTAGCTCTACTCATCGGAACTCGATTCCTTTTGTTCCTCAAGTCGCTGGACATGCTCTGACCAACGGAAAAGCTACTGTATGTGAATCAGGTCGCCGGAATTTGCTTCTAAGCCGCCGGAACTTGCTCGAACTACCGGTCAGTATGTTGTTGCTGTTTCTCCACTGCTCGAAAACAGGTTAACGGGTTTATCTCATTGTTAATTAATGGGTTATGCTCTCGGTTCGGGTACGATGTTTTGCGGGTTGAACATTATTAAATTGTTGGAGGATGAAGCTTCCATTCCACTGATAAATTATTGAAGTTATTATATTTAATGACACATGATTTAGTGCACATGAAGCTCCTGTTTGAAATCATATGACGGGTTGAGCTTCCGTTCGAGATATTGATTACGGGTTCGGGTCCGGATAATTATTTTTGTTGTCAATACCAAGTGGAAACCGGTGGCAGCCGTGAAGGATCCGTATCTACCTAGTTGAATCATTCTAACAGATTTGTAGCCATCATTTAAACCCAACTTCTCTTGGATATATCAAGTACAACTAAAGTATGTTTTCATATCAACTAGCTTCAATATGACAGACGTGTTATGAGGTCAAGACGATTTGGAAATTGTGCACAAGTTTAGTACAGGGGAGTTTGCTAAAGACATAGACGTCTGCAACAAGCTGACAGAAGATTGCTAGAAGTTCAAGAAATGCATTCAACAGTAATGTCCAAGGGGGAATTTGTTAGAACATGAATCTTGTGTGGTCGTTACCTATTCGAATTGTAAAACAGGCTAGAGTTCACAGGGTCATGAACTGTATCAAAAAGTGAAGCACGAAGTGAGAGTTTGCATGTAACAAACTTCCAGTTCGTTACAACAAACAGTGAGTTCGTGAACTACTACACTTCGTGGGTTCTCAAGAGTATAAATAGAATTCACTTTGTGATTCAAGCCAAGTCTTTGTCTCATTTGTTCCAGATCTATGTGTTGAGATGGGAGGTTCTGTCCAACCTCCCCGAGGTCCTTAAACAATGTATACTCATTCGCTTTATGTAATCATTCAACACGGATATTGATCAAAGCTTCTGTCTCAATATGTTCTCAACTGAGAAACGATCCTTGTTGGGAATCGAGATACCGAGCCAACAAGATTTGGATAGATGTGATTAATATTCAACGACCACTTATTATATACCGTCCTACAACATGGTGAAGAACATGACAACTCAAGTTACAAGACTCACTAAAGAAAAGGCCCTAGTGAATATTATTTATTGTTTAAATATTGTCACTAGTTGGTAGTTTACTATTATGCCCTTAGTGAGTTTGTATTATATATAGTAAGTCTTTCTCATGTGAAAGACTTGGTGAGTGTTAGAGAGAAAGTTAGTCATGGTTCTTTGAAGCTTGTAAGGGTTCATGAACTCACTTAGTAAGTTCATGATACCCGGGAATGCGTGGGGTAGGTAAAATGTAATCTTTCGGTTATCTTTATTTATCTATCATTCCATGTTGTTTATCATCGATCTATCTTGTTCTTCATATCCATGTTTATGCTAGCTTTGCTCATCATCATCATCATCATCACATCTCAAACACCAACGCTGTTCATATTCGGGTGTTCATTTGTTTCTACAAAAACGAGTTACACAAAGACTCGATCCGCTTCCGCAACCAAGGTTTTTGCCCACCACCTCGGTTTTTCAATTGGTATCAGAGCTATGGTCGAGATTATGCAACCTTACGGTTGATATCTCAACTTTGTGTTCATATGCTTGTTTTTGTAAACAAATGGAGATGTTAAACTTTTTAGAAAGATTTTGAACTCCCCTCCATGTCTTTCGAAGTTTATGAAAAAGGTTTTTTTGAAGTTTTCTTTCTTAGATTAGTCAATACTATTTATTCATATATTCTTAAGTTGTTAAAAGTAATTTTGTTGAGTGTTTCTGTTTTTGTCCAGTAAACACAAATAGGTTTATAAACTTATCCAAGTTGTGTCTAAGCCTAACTCAAAACATGAACTCCCTGCATATTTCACGCATGCATAATCTTTAATGTTAAATTCATGGTCAAAATTCCTTTTATTAGTTAATCTCAAGATGCTCTTGAAAAGTGTGTGAATACTTATTTCACATCACACTTTATTCTTTGTGTGTAAAATTCAACTTGCTTTATTTGACTTTAGCTTTCTTGAGTTCCACAATAGTGTGTCCTTTTTGTCCAGAGTTATCTCTGATGGAGTGCAAGTTTAAAATTTCTTTCACTTTAGCACTTGACTTTATTGAGTCCCACAATTCTTTTTCTTTCACTTTATTCACTTTTCCTGCACTTTCTTTCTCCACACGCATCTATACTTTCTTCAAGGTTCCATGGCACTACGTTCGTGTGAAAGAACTCAGAAATGAAGTAAACGAGACTGCAGCTCGTACTTCACATCAGTTTTTCTGTCCGTTCTTGATCGAAAGATGGTGATGCAGATTATGAAGATTCGATGATTCTAGGGTCGATGGTCCAAGAAGTCGGTTACAGCTAGGAATTCATGCAGTGTTGAAGGTGTTCGTATCAGATTTGGGTTCTCAATTGGAATTTCAACAATGATCGTTGATATTGATCTAGATTTTCATGCATAATAGCCCTTAGTATTAGGGTTTTCTATAAAAAGGATGAAGCTATTTCGTGATGGGGCTTTTAGCAAAAATGAAAATTATGGAAAATGATAATGACGACAGCTGGCAAACCTTCATTTGTTACAGCCCTCTTGTCGTGATACGCTAGAGAAAACAGAAAAAGTAAAACCTATTTTTTTTCTGCAATCTTCTCAGCCCATTGTCTCCATCACAAAGTACACAGCGACTTTTTCTGTCATCCGAGAGAACACTACATCGTCCGGATCAACCCTACCATCAAACGGAAAACTCACCTCGCTCGGAATGAGAGTTCGAGCGGAAAACGGTCAAACGGAAAACATGCTCCCTTTCAATTCAACCAGAAAACCATCAACCGGAAAAAGTCTCATTTCCGCTCCATCTTCAACTGAAAACGAAGTTCAAGCGGAAAAACGGTTTGAACCTGAAAAATCTTCACCTGTTCCGTCTCAGCTTCAAGCGGAAAGTTCAACCGGAAATCACTTCCGTGTCCACTTCAAGCGGAACTTCTTAGTTCAACCGGAACTCGTCTTCAACCGGAAAAACTAGTTCAACCGGAACTACAACTTCAAGCGGAAACTACCATCTTGAACCGGAAGTTATCCTCGTTCGACCAGAAAAGCTCCTGAGTTCGTTCGTATTGCCGGAGTTAGTTCAGGTCATCGGAGAAACAAATGCTAGTAGCTCTAC
This sequence comes from Deinandra increscens subsp. villosa, assembly GCA_039602395.1. NCBI lineage: Eukaryota > Viridiplantae > Streptophyta > Magnoliopsida > Asterales > Asteraceae > Deinandra > Deinandra increscens. The sequence continues at coordinate 5,870,776 of JBCNJP010000025.1, read as the reverse complement.
TCGTCGGAACTCGATTCTTTTTGTTCCTCAAGTCGCCGGATATGCTCTGACCAACGGAAAAGCTACTGTATGTGAATCAAGTCGCCAGAATTTGCTTCTAAGCCGCCAGAACTTGCTCGAACTAGAGGTCAGTATGTTGTTGTCGTTTCTCCACTGCTCGAAACCAGGTTAACGGGTTTATCTCATTTTTAATTAATGGGTTATGCTCTCGGTTCGGGTACGATGTTTTGCGGTTGAACATTATTAAATTGTTGGAGGATGAAGCTTCCATTCCACTGATAAATTGTTGAAGTTATTATATTTAATGACACATGATTTAGTGCACATGAAGCTCCTGTTTGAAATCATATGACGGGTTGAGCTTCCGTTCGAGAATTTGATTACGGGTTCGGGTTCGGCTCCGGATAGTTATTTTTGTTGTCAATACAAAGTGGAAACCGTTGGCAGCCGTGAAGGATCCGTATCTACCTAGCTGAATCATTCTAACAGATTTGTAGCCATCATTTAAACCCAACTTCTCTTGGATACATCAGGTACAACTAAACTATGTTTTCATATCAACTAGCTTCAATATGACAGACGTGTTATGAGGTCAAGACGATTTGGAAATTGTGCACAAGTTTAGTAAAGGGGAGTTTGCTAAAGATATAGACGTCTACAACAAGCTGAATGAAGATTGCTAGAAGTTCAAGAAATGCATTCAACAGTAATGTCCAAGGGGGAATTTGTTAGAACATAAATCTTGTGTGGTCGTTACCTATTCGAATTGTAAAACAGGCTAGAGTTCACAGGGTCATGAACTGTATCACAAAGTGAAGCACGAAGTGAGAGTTCGCATGTAACAAACTTCCAGTTCGTTATAACAAACTGTGAGTTCTTGAACTACTACACTTCGTGGGTTATCGAGAGTATAAATAGAATTCACTTTGTGATTCAAGCCAAGTCTTTGTCTCATTTGTTCCAGATCTATGTGTTGAGATGGGAGGTTCTGTCCAACCTCCCCGAGGTCCTTAAACAATGTATACTCATTCGCTTTATGTAATCATTCAACACGGTTATTGATCAAATCTTCTGTCTCAATATGTTCTCAACCGAGAAACGATCCTTGTTGGGAATCGAGATACCGAGCCAACAAGATTTGGATAGATGTGATTAATATTTAACGACCACTTATTATATACCTTCCTACAACACGGTGAAGAACATGACAACTCAAGTTACAAGACTCAACTAAAGAAAAGGCCCTAGTGAATATTATTTATTGTTTAAATATTGTCACTAGTTGGTAGTTTACTATTATGCCCTTAGTGAGTTTGTATTATATATAGTAAGTCTTTCTCATGTGAAAGACTTGATGAGTGTTAGAGAGAAAGTTAGTCATGGTTCTTTGAAGCTTGTAAGGGTTCATGAACTCACCTAGTAAGTTCATGATACCCGGGAATTCGTGGGGTAGGTAAAATGTAATCTTTCGGTTATCTTTATTTATCTATCATTCCATGTTGTTTATCATCGATCTATCTTGTTCTTCATATCCATGTTTATGCTAGCTTTGCTCATCATCATCATCATCATCACATCTCAAACACCAATGATGTTCATATTCGGGTGTTCATTTGTTTCTACAAAAACGAGTTACACAAAGACTCGATCCGCTTCCGCAACCAAGGCTTTTGCCCACCACCTCGGTTTTTCAATCCTTTACATGTTTTTTTCAATAGATGATGAAAAAAATGGAGGGTCAATGGTAAAGCTCTTTGATTTTAATATCTAATGCTCATCAGCTGAAGTTGTGTTTACCTGTTCCTGCACAGAAATACTGATAAGCTTCTCAACAGTTATGTTGAAAGCAGTAGTTAGTGCATCATTGTCATATAACCATGTGGGCTGAGATATAAAGTTGTTCTTTGATTTTTCATGAAGGAAACATTTAAAGTTTCTTCACAACTTTGGTTATCCTGTTGTATACTCTATATGCGTTTGACAAACCAAAATATCCAACAAAATACAATCTTAAGTTTTTAACGCTTCTAAAAGAAAATATATGGTGATTTGTTACCTCAAATTGGAGAATACCCACAGAACCACCAAAGATAGATGAAGCAAAATGTAACTAGAAGAGTATTGAGACTCCAGATGACAAGAGGCCACGTAGATAAATGTACTATCTCCGTCTTGCCAACATGGCAGCTCCTGAGAAACAAGCAAACGCAATTTACGGTCCCTATGAACGTGCTCACTAAACTGCTACAAAACCCACAAAATTACATAAAATTTTAGTCACCTAGCCAGCATAAACTTGTATAAATGAAACATACCAAGAAAGAAAAACAACATGAAAAATATGTACCTCAGTTCAAAATCAATGGCCAGCTCTATTGAGGGACCAATAGATGCCTCTTGGAGCAGGGATGAAGCCATCAACAGTGAAACCCTTTTTACAAAGAATTATGACAAGACACCTAAAGGATTTAAAGAAATAGATATTTGGTTTCCTATTCCTCCAAACCTCAGCCGGTGTGAAGAGGAAAAAACCAAAGAGATAAACGAGGACAGAGCCAAGACAGTCCTTATCATGGCTCTTCCTCATGATATATATTCTGTCAAGTTGACTACAACACCTCAGCCAAAGGCATATGGGATGCCCTTGAAAAACTCTTTGATGGGGGGGGGGGGGGTGGGGGGGATCAAATGAAAAGAAACAAAAGAACAAAAGCTCTAAATGAATAAGAATTTTTGAAGTCACTTCCAAGCGAGTCACTTTTAAATACTTACAATCGCTTTGCTACAATAATAAACAATCTAAGGAAGTTCAATGTTTCTAAAACTAATGAGTTGACAAACTATCAAAAGTCTTCCTCATGAATGAAGAAGTCTAACCATGACTCTTCAATCAACCCTGGATTTAGAAGAAAAAAATCTTAATGATCTCTTCTGCATTCTAGACTCTCAAGAGTCTGAAATACAGGACATCTCAAAATCCAAAGTGGGCCCACTGGCTCTTTACTCTGAAAAGAGAAAAATAAACATCAAAAAAGAGCCAAGCCACTCAAAACGAAAAGAACTAAGTGACTCAGAAAATGAATACTCTGAGTATGAGACAGAAAATGAGTCATTTGAAAAATCACTAGCACTACTTACCAAACAATTTGGAAGATTAAAAAAGAATCCTTCATGGTCAACCAAAAATAATTTTTCTAAAAATGAAGAAAACAAAAATCGGTCATCTGAATACAACAAACCTGAAGTTGACAAGAGTGAGATAAGATGCTTCAAATGAGGAACAATGGGACACTATGCTTCAGAATGCAAGAATAAAAGACTCAAAGATGCTGCATACTACAAAAAGAAGTATGAACAAGCGATGCAGAAAGAAAAGGCATTAATGGCTGAAGTAGAGAACTGGGATTCTGAGTCATCATCAGAAGAGGAATGTCAATCCAACAAATGTCTTATGACAATTGATGAATCTCTCTCAACTGATCTATCCGAAATCTCACATGAAAAGCAGGTAAGCTCATCTCACTCTGATCTAATCTTTCAATTCAATAACATGTCAATCAACTATAAAGTTCTTCAAGAAAATTCTAAAAGAAACAAACTTTTAAATGTGAACAAGTTTAAAACTTTGGAAGAAGAAATTAACTCTCTCATATCTGAACTTCATCAACTAAAAGAGGATAGAGAAAAAGAAGAGTTAAGATTAAGGCAACTATAAACTCAAAACTTGAGCAATAAAGCCAAAATTGATCACTACGAGACTGGACGTGCAACTCTATATCAAAGACTGTACGTGGAAACAAACAAAATAAATGGTCTCATAAATGCCCATGATCAGCTTGAAAAAATGACAAACACACCAAGAAATTATGGACAAGGAATCGGGTACATACAAGGAACTAAAGGTTCCAAGACTGTCTTTGTAAAAAGCAGCAGTAAAAAAGAGTCACAACTAGACAACAATTTCAAAAACAAAAGTCCAGTTCTTGAAACTCTGAGTCAAAACAAAATCAACTCTAATGACTCCAATAAAGCCAAATCTGAGTCATCCAGCTCCTCAAGTCAAAATCTTGAAATTTTTGGGGAAAGTACCATTTACAAGCACTGCATGTGCAATGAAAAGGTAGAACTAATTGGAAGACACTTCGACATAAAACAAATGAACTCTAACACCCCTTTGAGTGTGTCTTCCAAATCTATGAAAATAAAAGGAAAAGAAGTCACTAAAATAACAAAACCCAAAAACAAATAGGTTCCAAAAACAAAATAAAAAAAGGGGAGAGGAAGAACTTTCCACCGTGCACATATCTAGGGGGAGTTCTTTACTTTTGGTTTTTCTCTCATTTTAAAAGATATATATATATATATATATATATATATATATATATATATATATATATAAGGAGGCATCCATAACTCTTTAAAGGGTTTGACTTTCTTTTTCTGATGCGAAATGATGCCCATCAAATCACACATTTAAAAGGCAATAGGCATATCGGGAAACAAATCTTTGTGAGTTAAGGCATCTAAAAGGGGGTAGTAATAGCTCTAACTAGGAGAATGATGAAAAAGGGAGTTAATTCCCTCTCACAAATCGTCCCAACCACCTATGTCAGGAGCCTAAGCAGCCGACAAAACCCAAAACTCTCACTACCAAATCTCCAGACTTCTGAACTCTTCCCGATTACAAATAGATGGATATCTCTCCGAATCATCCAGGTACTCATCTAAACAAACCCTCATCAGAAAATGGACCTTCAAGCTCTATTAGATAGACAAGCCTTTGAAATCCCCTTCACAAAACTCAAAATCTATGCCTTCACACATCTAACCATCAGCTGACCTTTACCAGAATGATGAGGTTTCTGCAAACATGCACCATCTGTCTTGCACTAACTCAGAACACCCCCTTCAGATATGAATTTCTGAGGGAATTTTGGGTGAATGCAAGATCTGATCCCAACCTACCAGGAAGCCCCATAAGAACATGAGTGAACCGACTTACCTTTGAAGTCACTGAGGACCCCATTCGCTCAGCCCTTTGTCTGAATGACAAAAATGGGGCCACCCACTTCAACAGGGCCCAAGTCTTTGAAACCTTCATTGACATTGGGTATAATGGAGATTTTCTCGAAGAACAGGCCAACATATTCCATCTTCCCCCCATCTGGCAGTTCTTCTTCACTCAAATTCAACTCGACTTCTCATCCAATGTCAATAATCATCATCTTGCTGACCATGATACTCAAATGGTCATGCATGCTCTGATTCATGGTCTTAACATGAACTTCTCTCACTATCTTCTACAAAACATGAAAAAGAACTGGTATCTGCCTGTAGAAGAGAGAGTTATTCTGTATCCTCGCTTTGTGACGAGTATAATCTTCCAAGCGAACCAATGGGAAGGAATTCCTCGTGAATATCACACCCAACTCCTACCCTCCCAAAGGTTTCTTGGTCTTCATATTACTGGGCTTCCAAATGACATTATAGAGGAAGATGATGAGAATCTGAGACTCATCTCTCATAATAACATTCCTCTCCAACTTGAAGCCAGAGCACATCCTCCTATACCCACCAGAATCATCTTACCATGTACTTGTAAAACTACATGCTTTCACTTAAATTTAATGTTTAAATAAAGATCTGTATTAGGTGTTAGTTTTGTAAAAAGTTGTTGAAATATAAACTTTTGGGGACGTTGCAAGAAAAGGTCAAAATTGCATAAAAAAATTATGTACTTCATCATTAAGGATCTAATCATACAGAAAGTACTCCAGAATTTCCGAAGCAGTTCTGGACAAGAGCAGAAATGTCAATATGCAACAAAAAGGACCAAAACGCATGCTCTTGATCAATCACACAAAAAATGGTCATATAGAACAATTCTGGAAATTCCGAAGTAGTTCTGTACAAAAGTTTGAATGCCTGGATAAAACAATAAATGAAAAATCTCTTACATATCATCACTCACACACACACACACAACAACAAAAAAAAGGGGGGGGGGGAGGAAAAGGAGAAGAAAAGGAACCGACAATGAAGACGTCAAACGCTCTAAATAAATAGGAACGATAACTTTTTTACAGTTACGAGGAAAATCAATGATCTAACGGACATCCGTTTCACCACCCCGACAACCCAATCGGTGAAATAGAGCCGTTAAAACCCTAGAATCTCTCTCATGCTATAAAATCCTCACTCATTCCCAAAATAAAAAACCATTCACAAAATCACAATCCTCACCAAGCAAAGCTTTCCTTCAAACGATCAAAAATGGCTTCATCCTCCTAAATCTCTCTATTCAAGACATTCAAGATAGAGCAAAATAATATGCGAGCAAATCTAAATCCACCACCTCAGCCTATAAAAACTTCAACTTCAGTCCACCAAACTCAACCCCACAGATACACATTCCCAATATAGCCACCAAGCCCAGCCTGTTTGATAACTCTGAGAGTCATCATCAAGCACCAACAAGTGGAGACTCATTGAGTCAAGGAAACTTGGAAAGAACCCGCAGGGATTGGTTCCCTGAGGATTCGATACATGAGAATTCCAAAAAGAATTATCAAACAACACATGAGTCTGCATCATTCAGGATAAAGACAATGAATGTGGAAGACCTAGGAACATCAGATATTTCTGGTATTCTAGGCACTAACAAAACTCTCAACAATGAAAATGTTAGTAATACTGCTAGATATGTGTTGTCCACTGGTATGTTAGAAGGAGAAAGATCATCTGTTGATCCAACTCCAAGCTTACCCAGAATCCTACTAAAATCTGATCTCTTAGAATTCTCTCAATCAATCAGAGAGAAAATGTTCAACTGCAAAAGAGATCAGAAAATTGACCTACATGAGCTAGAAAAACTCAAACACTCAAACTCAGAAGAGCTTATGAGGGTGGAAAGACGCACAGCTCAAAAGACCAAACAACTAAATACTCTAATAGATGAGCTGAGGACCTGGAAAGAAGAACTGAGCAAGGAGGCCAACAAAATTTCTGAAGAAATAAGCAAAAGTCTTCAAAATTTGCAAACTAAGGAGATAAGTAATGATGAACAAATCATTAAAAGTTTCTCTAGTAGAATTACTAAACAAGAAAAGGACTCTTGATAACATGGGCAAAAATCAAGCAAAAAGGGCAAAAGAAGAAATAAGGTCAGTCAGAAGCAAACTTACAACAAATCAGCTGATCTCTACTAACCTGGAAATCAAACACTCTTTTCAAGAAGATCAGATGAGAAATATAGAAAAAGAATGGAAACAAAAATTAAAAACAATAGATGAGAGAAGAAAGCCAATCACAGTCTCTGTTGAACCTCAAATAAAGAAGTCAAAACTTCAAAGTAGCAGTTCAAGTGAGAAAGAAGAAGAACAACTCCAGAGAAAGAACTCAAAGAAGTGCAAACCTTCAACTGAAGCTCATGAAGGAATGCCACCTCCTCCACCTCCTTCCTCTCCTAAGCCACTAACAAAAACTGCCCAGAAAACAACTATCTCTCAACCTCTATCCACCGGAACAGTAAAGAAGACCCCAGCCAAGCAGACTCAAATACAATCATCCTCATTAGCTGGATCTTTCATATCTGGATCAGCCTTTGAAGACGATTACTCTGAAAAACAAAATATGCAAAGGGTCATCTGGGAAGAAGTCAGAGAACTCCAAGAGAAAATGCTCAAAAATAAAGAAGACAGGCCCACAATGAACCCTCTAACAAGAAAAGCCTTTGACAGGTCAACCGGAACACCAGTTGAGGAAGATCCAAACTACACAATGCCTTCAATCACTGAGTTCATACAAGTCAAGGCACCACCACTAACAAAACATCTTTGGGTAGATCACTTCAACTGCTAAACAGTGAAAACAAAAGATGAAAACTTCAGGGAATTCACTGACAAAGACCTACAGCAACTTAACCCAGTACCGTTAGTGTCATTTTTAAGGTACTTCTCAAACCAACCCTAAAAAACAGAAAGGATAAGCACTGCATTATACCAAGGAACTGAAGACGGTAAAAGAATGTTCAAAAGACAAGAACAGGTGGATATCGAACTAGCAAAAGAATCCAACATCCCTCTACTGCTGTTGACAAAACCAAATGAGACTGCCCCCCCCCCCCCCCTGAAATCTCATGGAGAGGATCCGACACAACATTTCTCAGCCCAATCTCTGGTATTTGCTTCAGAGATCGCTCTGAAGAAAGGAGGTTCTTTAGGCTAAAAGAAAAGCATAAATATACAAACCTAGCCTTATAATTCTTCCTATTCATTCTAGAGAAATGCAAGACCAACGAAAACAGCACCAAGGAAATCATCAAGTCAGAATAATGCACTAATTAAAGAAAGAGTTGTCTTCAAGACCCTACTGGAGGAAAGTACTAAAGAATACCACTTTGAAATTAACTCATTCACTGGTAGGGCAAAGATCAAAAAAGACTTGTAAAATCTATAAATAACAGTATTTGAAGACTAGACTTCTTTCATATAGTTTAATATTACTTTCTCTTTTTATTCATTTTCTTCAAATACTTAGGGGGAGATTGATAGAACATAATGTAATTGTAACACAAAGTAGTCAAGTATTAGAAGAAAAGATAAGACATATCCTTAAAAGAGAAAGGAAACAAAAGTCTGTATGAATAACAGACTTTTGTACGATTTCTGTATTCATACAGAACTACTCCGGAAATTCCAAATTAGTTCTATACATACTAAAATCTACAAAAATCCTCATTTCTGTAGATAGCTTCTAATGGGAAGCATCAACAGACTTCAAAGAAGAGTCCAGAAGGAGTTCTGGATTATCAGAAGACGAATATCACGAGAAGAACAAATTCTATCTTTGTGTGAAGAACAAGCAAAACAAATGTCAACTTGGCATTAATCAAGAAGGTAGTTGAAGATAGTTGAAAAAGAGATAAATTGAATACGTTTAATTTATCTCTATATACTCTGACACACTCCAACATCAACCGTCCTCAACCACCTTATCCAAATACAACTTGCTACATTTGCCTATAAATAGCAAGCTGACTTCACCAAACAAAGCAAGACATCAAGCATACAATTCAATATCTTCTCAAAGCAATTACATCCTTATTCCCGTAGAAAGTTATTTCTGTTGATACATAGTCATTGACGTGAGCTGAAGTGTCTATAAAAAATCGGTCAAGTCAAAAAGGGAAAATCCCGAGTGACTAAACACACACGTAGGGCAGTGTACCCATCGTATGCAGGATAGTATCGGTAAATATCCGGATGTCAAATCCAAGGACGCAATGCAGGCTCTCGATATGCGAACTTTGCTAATATTTAACCTAAAATATTCTGGTTTTGAGAAAAAAATGTAAATAGATAAACAAGTAACTAAAATAGCTAAAGAACAAAGTAATAGAATCTAAGGTGACTAAAATACGGGAAAAAGGGTGCTGCCTGGCAAGGAATCCTCTGGGCTGACTATTGACTGATAAACTGACTACTTCATGTGACACTACCCTCTAAAGATGAAAACCGCGATAACTTAGACTATAGACACATCTTCGCTATCTAGGCAATCCTAAACTGAAGTCCGGATAGTCAATTGATACTTAATGCTAAATGGTCAGATCGCTTCGGTCAAAGCAGATTAGACACGTATGAAATAGAAAACCACTCAAGAGGTCTCTCAATATGGATTCTACAACAAACTAGAATACTAAAATGGGATCAATGAAACCTAAGCAATGTCTAACACGTACAAGCGGGTCAAAACCTTAAGTTCTCAAGTATTCTAACTAACCGACAAAGTCAAACAACCACCTAGTGTGCTAAACGAATCGGTCAATTCAATCCAACACAAATATTATGCAAAATCAGCCCCAAATTATAACTACAAGATGATGTAGAAGTTCTCCTATCATGCATTTGATCAAGACTCATAAAAGTCAAACCAAATAATAACCAAATCACTAATTAGGTCAAAGTTCTTTGAGCCTAAGCAATTTAATCACATCAAGCAATCATAACAGAAGCTAAACATGCTGATATGATCATTTCATAGATCCAATTCAGATTCAATAGCAATAAGATCAAGTCACATGAAGAAAGTCAAAGTAAAAAGTCAAATCAAGCCCAAATTCATACAATACCAAGCAACACTATAGATCTAGCCTACAATCATGTTTAGAACTAATAAAAACATCATCTTTGAACCATACATGATCTGAAAAATCAACAAAAAGAGAAAGAAATCAAGCCTTGGTGAAGAACACCCAAAAATGGAAGAAAAATCTTCAATCTTCAATCCAAATCCAAGCTATCTTCAATCCTTAAGCTTCAAATCCGTCTTCTACAGCATATCTAGGGTTTTTTCGAGTGGGTATGGGGTGTTCTCTCTTTTAATGACGTCCAAAGTGTATTTAAATAGAGGCAAAATAGGGTTTACTGTCTGTTCGTCGATGCGGGCTGCATCAGATTAGACTAGAGGCGATGCGGCCCGCATTGCCCCTTTGACTGCATAGTTTGACCAGACATGATGCGTGCTGCATCAGGTGATAAGGATATCAATGCGCCCCACATTGACCCGGATCAGAAAAACTTCAATATTTTCAATCTTCAACCACCGAGCACCGCAACGGGTCCAAATGCTCCAAAATCATCCAAATCCAATCACCGGCACAGCAAAACCTTAAGTTCAACAAATTCACCAATTAATCATCAAATCCAATTAAAATAAACACAAACAATCGCAAAATCGTGGGACTTCTCAAATCATATTTATGCACATGATGCAACGCATCAGTCATACTATAAACTCGTGTAAACCATTATTTACATTTGAGATATACAGAATAACCCTTTTATGAATTGCTGTCTTCCCATTTGATTTACTTTCTGCAACCTATATATCTTGTTTAAATCAAATTGTGCCAACATTGTTAAAGAGCCCTTCAGGGACCCAACAAACCTCTTTAATCTTTGACCCAACATAGCATACTGTCAAGATAAATCCAATTAATTTAGTTGATCATCATCAAGTTCATCAAGATCATCGCTTGTGATTTTTGCATCAGCAACATTCTTGATAACTAATCCAAAAGAAGATGAGATCAAGTCAGCAATCATTTTAGCACAATCATCCGTTGTGTCAGCAGAAAAAGCATTCTGACTTGATGATTCTGGAATTGTAAAACTACAACCCCGTGATGAATTACTATCAGGATTTCTACTTATATTTCCAATAAAAGTAGTAGGCGGTGCAGAACTCAAACTTGGTTTAGTCTTAGCCGTCATACTAGTAGCATTCTCACCATGATACAATTATGGATTTTGCAGATTTGCTTTGGATTTGTTGGAATTCATCATTTCCATCTCACGAGCATGAAGTTTGCCAGTTAGATCATGAAATGTCAATGTGGAAAACTTTTTATCATGTGTAAGTAGCAACACATAATTTTCCCATTTTTCTTGTAAAGCCTCCATAATCTTTTCTTTTAACTCTTCATCAGTCTTCTCAATCCCCACAATCTTCATTTCACTTATAAGATGTGACAATCTTGAGACAAGAGCCGTGATGTTTTCATTCTCTTAATACTAAAAATTATCAAACTCCTTAATCAACACCTTCTTCCGACTTTTCTTGTATTGATCATTCCCCTCACACCTTGCAGATAAAGCATCCCACAATTGTTTTGATTTCTTGCAAGTACTAAATTGATGTAACAACTCAGTGGGTAATGCCATCATAAGATAACCAAACAATTTTTGTTCAAGCTATGATTTTCTTTCAGCAATGTCGAAGGTATGAACTTCTTTAAAATCTCCTTGATCAGTTGGATGTTGGTAAAGCTTCTTAATCGGAATCCGCAAAGCGATATCATTCGTGCTTATGTAAGCATAAAATCGTTGCTTCCAATTTTGATAATCTTCTAATTTCAACTACTTGGGTACTTTCTGGCTTGTTCCAAATTCGTTGTCAAAATTGAACATTGTTTGCATTGCGTTTTGCATGGCGGTAAAAGCTTGAAATTCCGAAATCTTGAAAAAAATTGAATTCTGAATGTCCGAACTCTACCCGAACCTCTTCCGAACCTGACATTTTCCAAACCTTGAATGAACCTCGACCGAACTAGCAAAGTTTCCCGACTTAGGCCGAACTCTGAACGAACTCGACTTTCGGACAAACGAACTCTTAGTCGAACTTGGAGTTCAGAGCAGTTACGCCGAACGTCACTATTTTTTGCTAAAAAAATCGAATTTTGACAGATTTTGACGAGATTTGTAACAGTTGATCAGAAAAAGTGTCTAGGAATGATTTAGGAATGATATTTCACGAAATACACGATTAAAATGATCAAACACTTGCGAAAACACTCAAAAACAACACATTTTGTTTCAAAAATCCCGAAAAAGCATCCACAAATCAGTAGAAGGAACCAGATAGCTCTGATACCATAAGCATCAGATCCTCTACTCAATCTAGCTAATTCAGATATGAAACGAGTAATTAATAGATTTTTTTTATTAATCAGAGTGATCAATTACAACCAGTAAACACTCAGAACTGAGACATAGAAAACACCTTGACAAACACACACATAACACCTATTCTCACACGCTCAGTCCCCAATTACAAAGCACAAGATCACTATTTATAGTGACTGGCCAAACTTCAGGCGAACCTGAAGTTCGTCTGATCCGAACCACAGGTTCGGCTGGCAGCTATCATTGTCTTGATCTTAGTCTTGTCTTGACTTAATACTTCACACGACGCACAGATCTTATATATTGATCTTAGTCTTATCTTGACTTTATACTTCACACGACGCATAGATCTTGTATCCACAAATTTATGGCTCCATTTGATCATTAAACTAAGTTAATGGTGATTGTTATTTATGTTCATCATAAATAATTAGTTTGGAATGTAAAAGGTTTTCGTCAAGCCAAGAGTCAATTCTAGAAAACAAAACCTTTTCCTCTGCTCCAGATCACCAGAGGAAGTTTCCTCCGTTCATCTGAATAATCATCTATTTAGAACATATTAGCAGAGGAAGTTTCCTCCGCTCCAGCAGAAGAATCCTCCGTTCAAAATAGCAAAAATTTCCTCTGCTTGACCCGATTTTCCGGAGTTGCATTTGTGTCAGCAGGTTTCGCGGGCACACATTGTTTTGGAAAATTTTGACCTAGAAATCTGCTTTTTGCACACACCCCCTGATTGAAGGTAGGAGCTAGAGTAAAACACAAAATAATAGCTTAACTTGGCTTGGAGGCTTGCCCATATAAACACGATAAACCTTTGTTCCCATACCAATGTGGGACAAGATAGAATTCACTTCCAACCATGAACCAACCAAACAACTTGAGATTCGACATCTCATTTACCTTAGTGAAAGTACCCCACCCCCCCCCCCCCCATGAATGGAAGTCGATCTCAGACGCATCATCATTCTGATTAAGTTTCAACAGTTGAATCTTGCACA
>JBCNJP010000025.1:5830789-5856811 GCA_039602395.1 Deinandra increscens subsp. villosa | reverse complement strand
TATAGAATGCATGATTTTTATGAAATGTGACAAACTTTCTCTACGAGGCAAGTTGTTGAATTGCGTATAATTACAAAGTCAATAATTAGAGCTAAGCTCTAAGAAGGTAATAAGTTAAAGAACAATATATAATTAAATGGTTCATAGGAACCATGGCTATAAGAATGTATGATATTAGCGGTAAATGAATCGTAGGATTCATGTTAATGGGTTAAACGGGTCGAACGATTCTAAAAGATTCATCGTAATGAGTCAAGGAATAAAATTTACTAATCGATTCATAGGGACCATAATAATGGCCCAATGAGTGATTGATTGATAATGGTTGTAGGAACCAAATACATGTGTAATATTATTTATGTTACATGAAATAGATAAGTAAAAGTGTATTTACAATTTAATAGAATAAACTACGAATTGTGTAAACGGGTGACGAATGGTTCTAGGAACCGTGAAGCCCAAAGCCAAGGGGTTCTCCAATGATAAATTTGACCATAGAAAAGACTTGGATGAATCATATAACGAATGAAAGTTACAATGGCGAAAATGGGCTTATAGAGTCTATGCCAAGTAACAAGAGAAAAGGAATCATAAATGGTTATAGAACCATAGATTCCAAGGCTTATATGTGGTCAAGTTAGGCATTGGGGTAAACCAAGGGCAATGACCCGTCTTAACGGGTCAAATAAGAAACAAAGGTCATTTGGTTATCAACTAAAACGATTAGATGAACCAATGACAAGTAGAGTGAAATTTGTATGAACTATGCCAAAAACTTAGTGTATTAGTAATGTGTAAAGCTAGACTCATAACGGAAGCATAAAACTAACTATGGGTATACATACAAATGCTTTGATGTTATATTGCTTGCATTATGTTTCTAGTAGTAAACCATATGCGATGGGTAAATTCGGGAAGGTAACCTTGATAGTTGCCACAAAGAACCTCTAAGTGGGTCAAACGGGTCGGGAGAACCCGGGATTAGTTCTCAAAATGTAAACCATGGGCAAGGTATGTAAATGCATAGTCTTTATGCTTAAAAATATGTTTTTGGGACATTCTAATGGTAGAAATAAAGTTCCAACAATTCTTGTGCAAAATTGGAAATACAGGGGAGATAGCCAAAATTTGGCTAAGTATAAAACATGCCAGATTTCGGCCAAATCCCTGGAAATCGGTCTCCAAGCGTATCGCTTGGAAATTGTCACTTTATAGGCGATACGCCTACTAGTCCAAGCGTATCGCCTAGAAAGTGGGTGATTCTAGGCGATACGCCTGGAAACCTTATCCGACCTTACTTGTTGTTTTCCGTTAATTATGACTTACATATCTGTTTATGCACTAGAAACTCACTATTGAAAGTGAGTATGTGCACGTAAAGGAAAAGCTTGACGAATGCTCATCGATGCTACGAAGGACCGATCACGTGAAGACAAATGACCCGTTCCGCAATTTTGGTTTTATAGAACATGTAAATGTTGTTTAACTACTTATGGATGTCAATTACTACCTAAGGGTATATCTTGTAAAAAAAAATGAAGCCCACGTGTTGGATTTAGGGTTGATAACTATGTATTTTGATCGAAAATTTCCTGGGACCAACTTCAACGTTAATAACCGTTATGTTTTGGCATCAAATTGAACATGGGTGTTACAATTTGGTATCAGAGCCATGGTTTGAGAGAATCAAGTACTCGGGGAGTACTTGAACTCAAACCTTGAGCTCAAGGGAACGGATAAAGTGATCGGGTCAAGCTTGATGAAGCGTCCGGGCAAGGTACATAACCCAAAAAAAAAAATACTTTTGAAATTGCGTTTTATATGATTAAATGTTCCTATATGCTTGTAAAGGCAGAGTTATTAGCTATCATTCGGGAAACGCATGGGGAGGTGTTTCTACACCTGAACCGGGAAGTGAGTGAGTGAAGTATCCCAGGTAGAAACGGGGTAATGCTAAGGCTAGAAACCTCGTATAAACCTGGGGGGAGATATTGGCTATGACCAATATAATATATTCGTGAGTAAAGTGTCCCAGGTAGAAGCGGGGTAATGCTAAGGCTAGAAACCTCGTATAAACCTGGGGGGAGATATTGGCTATGACCAATATAATATATTCGTGGGTAAAGTGTCCCAGGTAGAAGCGGCGTAATTCTAAGTCTAGAAACCTCGTATACACCTGTGGGGGAGATATTGGCTACGACCAATATAATGAGTGCGTGATGTAAAGTGTCCCAGGTAGAAGCGAGGTAATTCTAAGGCTAGAAACCTCGTATAAACCTGTGGGGGGATATCGGCTAGGACCGATATAATGTATAAAAACCTTGCTGCGGTAAGGGTTAACAGAAGTTGTAAGCCAATAAACAGAAAATAGAAATTGGTGATGAATGACTCTGTAGGAGCCGTGAAACCAATATAATGAAAGGGAAATTGGTGAAGAACGACTTTGTAGGAGCCGTGAAAACAACGTAGTGAATGTGGTAATTGGTGAAAAACGACTCTGTAGGATCCGTGAAATCAACATAATGAATGTGATAATTGGTGAAGAACAACCCAAGAAGGGGTCGTGAAGCCAATAATTTGAAACAAGGTTACATTTGGGACATCTTTGGATGTACAAAGGTTGAACCTTATATGGAATTGTCATAAATGAAAGATTAACGAATAACCATGGAACTAATGGGTCGAAATGGTCATATGTTCTAGCTGACAAAACCGTGAACACGGTTGAATCATGTGTATTATGCGATATCATAAATGGTTAAAAGATATCGAATTTATATAATGCGATTGACTTTAAAATGACTCGGGATAAACCCAAGTATAGAATTGAAAATATATATATATATATATATATATATATATATATATATATATATATATATATATATGAAATGGAAAATAAGAATTGGGAGAAATGGGTTATTGCATATGCTAGAAAACCCGTAACCCTATGAAATGACTAGACGTTTAACAAAAGGTGAGAAGTAACCTTGTTTAAACGTAGTAAAACTAATGCTGTTGAGTCATGTTGATTCCCATGTAAGTTTCGTATAACTAAAGGGAATTGAAGCTGTTAGGTGGGTGACCGACCTAACTTCATGGGTGAGACCCACACGCATAAATGATGGCGAAAGTAGGGAGGACCCTGGAAGCGACCGTTCACAAAGACGCACAGAAGATTGCTATGCAAGTAAGTATCCTTAAAAATTTCCAAATAAATGTTGAAATGTAATATGAACAAGTAATGGTTCGTAAGAACCATAACTACGTGCTCAAATGTTATGTGATCAATTAATGGTTAGTAAGAACCATGTCAATATGTTTAATTATTTAGAAATGATCCATAGGGATCATAATGCTGATTGCTAGCCAAATGGCTCAAAAGAACCATGGCAACACAAGAATATGTTAATATGCCAACGTGTCAAATGAACAATAAATGGTTCATAGGAACCATAACCATAGAATTATAGGCAATCGAATGATAAACAATTCATAGGAATTGTGCCAATAATGATAAGCAAGAAGGATAAGGTCTATATTGACATGCAATAGCTAAATGACTCTTAGGAGCCATAGCTTGATTAATACATGTATGTTGATGTGTAAATGATTCAAATGAATCATAATTAATATGATAAATGCTAAAGGCTAGTATATGAGTCAAGAATAGATCAATGTGTGACACATTGAATTGTAATAGATGGAACGGTGTAATCCTAAAAAGGGTTATGGGATGGTATAAATGGCTTTTAGAGTCATAGGAACCGTCCAATAAAAAAATGTACTACATTATCGAATGTGAAATGTAAACGGCAAGTGACATGCTAAACACTTGCAAATATTGTTATACTGCTTAAAATGTGTAGGTACAGTTACACTGTGCGAGGACACAACTAGCAGGAAAGTTGCGGGACGAGATTCCGACTAGGATTATCGTCAAGGTAAAGATGAGCAAGAAAACTATATACGCAAATTGTGATGAAACTAAGGTACGAGTATTATTACATTAACGTTTAAACCTCTTACGGAGAGGGTGATTTTATTGAAATTTTGATTTTTGATCAACAAGGTTAGGACAATTGGTCATTAGAACCTTGACCCCATATGACACGTGGAGTTATAAACTATAGACTCTTAAATGCGTAAATGGGCTAGATAATGAATAACAAAGATTTATAAGGTTAGAACTGTCCTATGAGGCAGGTAAGAATAAACAAAATAAAGAAATTTGTCTTATGATGACTAATTAGAGTTGATAAATGTAACAACTAAGACCATTTGGTCAAGTTCCCGGGATTACAAGGGACGTAGAGAATGACCATAAATGGCCACAAAATGCGGACATAGAGTTGTCCGTAGCAAAGGCTAAATAGAAATGGTGACATATTGGATACATATTTATATGTGGGCCTAAATCTATACACATTGTAATTTATACGGGTAACCATTGAATACAAGGTTACTGGTGCAACCACAGTCTTTATAAAGGCTCGGGTAGTGTCTTTAAGTGACTAAGACCTGGAATAGGTTTCGGGGACGAAACCTTCTTTAAGGGGGGTAGATTTGTAATATCCCGATTCGAATATGACTAAAATCCCGTTAAATTCACGTTAAAAAAAAAAGAGTTAAATTCCCGTCAAAGTCTAATTAATTAAAAATCTTTTCGTAGTTAAAATTTCCCCTAATTAGTAGGAATCACTCCTATGATAAATTAGGGGGGTTTAATGTGTAAATTGATATTTTAGTTAAGCTATAACTTAATGGTGAAAGTTGAGGGGCCAAATGTGCAATTAGCTAATAGTGCAATTAACAAAAGAAAGAAAGAGGGGAGAGAGGAACGAAATTCGTCCCAGGTGTTCGACCTCCATCCCCCAAACCCTATTCTCTTCAAAATTCTGCACTTTGAAGGCCTGAAGCTGCGAATTCTGCCATACTTTGTGAATTTGGAAGTGTTTCCTCCCATCTAAACCCATATTTGACTCAAGTAAGTGAAACCCCAATGTGTTGCATGTAAGGGTCTCGAAAATTAGGATCTAAAATCTGCAAATTGTTGTTGTATTATGAATCCTATGGTGTTAGGGGCCCTATATGTTGCCTAAACTTCTAATTTGATTAACCCTTGGTGAAGTAGTCACCAAATTCTTGTACTTGAACTTCCATGCTAGATGACCACTTAAGAGAGTGGTGAAATTTACTTGCATTAGTTAAATTCTTGCATAAATATGTTGTTACTTGATGAAATTGGTTGTATTAAGATGGGTTGGAAGGGATTCCACCTAATTGATGTTAAATGGTAGGTTGGAATGTTTAAAAGAAATAATTTCGTGAACCTACAATATTAAGCACGACAAGTGCTCGATGTAATGCCTAACCTAGATGAAATGTTGAAATTCATGACTAGATGTAAGAATGATATATTAGTTACAATCATGAAATAAGCGTGTGCTTGATATGTGGAATCCATGCTTATAAAGTGTGTTAAATGAGATGGTATAAAACCATGAAAATGTTAAGAACCTAGTTGTGGGGCTGTTTTGGAAGAGGCGTATAAGATCCCTCGTAGGTCCGTTTAGGATGCAAAATATATGATTAAAAAGCTTGTTTTGAATACTATGTTTGGTATTTGAACACCGGAAACTGAATCCGGTGTATAATGGGTCAAAATGACCCGTTAATATGGTCACTCAATTTTCCAGCATGCTGTTTGGGAAAAATTACGGTTGTTGTCCTGTTTTTAGAAAAAATGTATAAAACAAACCGTAACTCCGAAAAATGTATATCTTATTTGCTCGGAAAGCCCTATGAGTCTACTACAATTCATATTTGAACATGAAAGGCTGAATAAAATTATTCAGTGGTAAAAATATCGATTTCAGCAGCAACGCAGTAAAATGCTGCACAAAATAAGAAGTTTTTATAACCCGTTAAAGTTGGATATGTCAACGTAGATGATCAAAACATGAATGGCTGATAATAATCGTTTATTTGCAGATAGTTGGGTGTATTAGAAGCATCTGAGGGGCATGGAAATGACTTATACGAGTATTATGCACATGTATATTAAGCATGGTGGACTTTTAGAAAGTCAAAACAAAACAATGAATTTAACATGAATTGTGAATAGTGCAAATTGTATTGAAACGGGGTTAATGATATGTGGCTAAATTAGTCATAATATGGACTAATCTTGCGTTTATAATGACCCTCCACAAGCTTGGTTGTAGCCTTGGATGCGAGCAGGTCAAACGGATAAAGAGGCATGATGGAAGTTATAAATGCCAAGATGCTTTGAGGTAAACGAAGTAAAGGTTAAACTACCCAAGGAACATAAGCTCAAGCTCACGAGGTAACATCTATGTTATGTTACATATTTTGTTAATGACTCATATTTGCATTAATGATATAGAATGCATGATTTTTATGAAATGTGACAAACTTTCCCTACGAGGCAAGTTGTTGAATTGCGTATAATTACAAAGTCAATAATTAGAGCTAAGCTCTAAGAAGGTAATGAGTCAAAGAACAATATATAATTAAATGGTTCATAGGAACCATGGCTATAAGAATGTATGATATTAGCGGTAAATGAATCGTAGGATTCATGTTAATGGGTTAAACGGGTCGAACGATTCTAAAAGATTCATCGTAATGAGTCAAGGAATAAAACTTACTAATCGATTCATAGGGACCATAATAATGGCCCAATGAGTGATTGATTGATAATGGTTGTAGGAACCAAATACATGTGTAATATTATTTATGTTACATGAAATAGATAAGTAAAAGTGTATTTACAATTTAATAGAATAAACTACGAATTGTGTAAACGGGTGACGAATGGTTCTAGGAACCGTGAAGCCCAAAGCCAAGGGGTTCTCCAATGATAAATTTGACCATAGAAAAGACTTGGATGAATCATATAACGAATGAAAGTTACAATGGCGGAAAATGGGCTTATAGAGTCTATGCCAAGTAACAAGAGAATAGGAATCATAACTGGTTATAGAACCATAGATTCCAAGGCTTGTATGTGGTCAATTTAGGCATTGGGGTAAACCAAGGGCAATGACCCGTCTTAACGGGTCAAATAAGAAACAAAGGTCATTTGGTTATCAACTAAAACGATTAGATGAACCAATGACAAGTAGAGTGAAATTTGTATGAACTATGCCAAAAACTTAGTATATTAGTAATGTGTAAAGCTAGACTCATAACGGAAGCATAAAACTAACTATGGGTATACATACAAATGCTTTGATGTTATATTGCTTGCATTATGTTTCTAGTAGTAAACCATATGCGATGGGTAAATTCGGGAAGGTAACCTTGATAGTTGCCACAAAGAACCTCTAAGTGGGTCAAATAGGTCGGGAGAACCCGGGATTAGTTATCAAAATGTAAACCATGGGCAAGGTATGTAAATGCATAGTCTTTATGCTTAAAAATGTGTTTTTGGGACATTCTAATGGCAGAAATAAAGTTCCAACAATTCTTGTGCAAAATTGGAAATACAGGGGAGATAGCCAAAATTTGGCTAAGTATAGAACATGCCAGATTTCGGCCAAATCCTTGGAAATCGGTCTCCAAGCGTATCGCTTGGAAATTGTCACTTTATAGGCGATACGCCTACTAGTCCAAGCGTATCGCCTAGAAAGTGGGTGATTCTAGGCGATACGCCTGGAAACCTTATCCGACCTTACTTGTTGTTTTCCGTTAATTATGACTTACATATCTGTTTATGCACTAGAAACTCACTATTGAAATTGAGTATGTGCAGGTAAAGGAAAAGCTTGACGGATGCTCATCGATGCTACGAAGGACCGATCACGTGAAGACAAATGACCCGTTCCGCAATTTTGTTTTATAGAACATGTAAATGTTGTTTAACAACTTATGGATGTCAATTACTACCTAAGGGTATATCTTGTAAAAAAAATTGAAGCCCACGTGTTGGGTTTAGGGTTGATAACTATGTGTTTTGAACGAAAATTTTATGGGACCAACTTGAACGTTAATAAGCGTTATGTTTTGGCATCAAATTGAACATGGGTGTTACAGTTTCTTTCCATTGTCCGGCAAGAGAGGTTTGATGCTCATTGAAGAGAAGAAAATTGGCTTTTTAATTGCAGTTTGGTTGCTCTTCCAATGCTCATCAGCAGACCTGTAAAAATTCTGTTCCTGCACTAAAGAACTCATAGGCTTATCAACATTTATGTTGAAAGCAGTGGTTAGTGCATCAATATCAAATAACCAACTGGGCTGAGACTCAAAATTGTTGGGAGATTTTTCATTGAAAGACACATTTATAGTTTCGTCAACAATTTTGGTTCTTATGTTGTATACTCTGTATGCTTTTGACACACCAGAATATCCAACAAAATAACCTTCATCTGCCTTTTCTGCAAATTTAGGCAACAACTTATTAGTTATTAAGATTGTAATAGGGCACTCGAATGGCTTAAAGAAATAAATGTTTGGCTTTCTTTTTCTCCAAAGCTCATAAGGTCTTTTATTCTTGCCTTTGACAATTAAAATCCTATTTTGGATATAACAAGCAGTGTTTACTGCTTCTGCCCAAAATATCACAGGGAGCTTGGAGTCTACTAACATAGACCTAGCAGCTTCAATTAATGTCCTATTTCTCCTTTCAGCAACACCGTTTTGCTGTGGAGTTCTAGGAGCAATGAATTGTCTCACAATTCCCTTTTCCTCACAAAATAAATTCAAAACATGATTTTTTGAATTCTGTGCCATTGTCACACCTGATTGTTTTGACTTTAAGGTTGGATTGATTTTCTAAATTGATCACAAGTATTTTCAACAATTCAGCAGTTTCATCTTTTGTTTTAAGAAAGAAAACCCAAGTGTATCTAGAAAAATCATCAATTATTACAAAATAGTATGACCCTTTTCCCAAACTCATTACTCTAGTTGGACCAAAAAGATCCATGTGCAACAGCTCTAGAGGTTTTGAAATGGAAGACTCAACTTTTGGCTTAAAGGAGATTCTGTGTTGCTTGCCCTTGAGACACGGTACACAGTTCTCAGAACATGCAAATTGCTTGTTAGGAAGACTCTTAACCAAGCCAAGATTTACAATTCTGTTCATGTTCTTGTAATTCACATGACCTAACCTCCTGTGCCACAGATCAGATTCATCAACAGAGGCTTTGGATATGAAACAAGCAGTGCCACATGAAGGTGCAGCAACTGACATATCCAAAATGTATAATCCATCTCTCCTGGGTGCCTTAAGCATAATTAATTATAGCCTCTTTCTCATTAAACACTAAATTCAAATTCTTGTCACACATTTGTGAGACACTGAGTAAATTGAAGTTTAATGTATCAACAAAATTGACCTTATCAAATTTCACCAGTCCATTGCTCATATCTCCTTGTGCTGAGATATGGCCTTTAGTGATTCCAAAGGCAACTGGTCCTCCATTTATTCTTTTTGTATTTTCCAGAATATGCTTATTCCCTGTCATATGGCAAGTGCATCCACTGTCAACTACCCATAGGCTATTTTGGCCTTTATTCTGCACTATATCTGAAGTGGAGTCTTGTTTGGCCATCAAAGCATGGTTTATTGGCTCAAACTCAGCAACAAAATCTTCCCATTCAACACATGAGGTTTGATTAGAAACAGCAGCAACCATATTCTGGTGGTTTTGACTTCCGGTTGGTTTTGGTGGGGTGGGTTGATGACCTGAGTTGTGACTAGAATTGTTGTTGTTAGAATTGTTTCCACCATGTTTTTTCATTTGGACATGACGCTGGTTCTGTCCTTCTCTTCTTGGCTGTGGGCATTCTCTTGCAAAATGACCAAGTTGGTGACAGTGGTAGCATTTCACCTTGCTCTTGTCTAGGCCTATGTGAGCACCTTTTGCTCCCTTGTAGGTTCTACCAGTTCTTTTGTAAAACCTTTGAGCCCTGACAGACACCATAGCAAGTTGAGTCAAGATATCTATTCCTTCCAAATCATCAACACCTATACACTCAAGATCTTCATGAATGAAACCTTGGTATGAGTCAGTTGCTACATGAGCGTTGTGAGAGTTGTCAAACGTGTTTGAAAAACTCTCTTGACACCTTGGTGTCTCAGGGAAACTGACAATAGGTGACTGGTATGATGATGAGTTTGAAGATCTTTGATTATGAAAATCAGTAGTTACTAGTGTAGCTGAAAACAGCTGAGTTGACTAAGAAGATGAGTTTTGTTTAAGGTTTAGTTCCATCTTCATAAGCACTGAGTATGCCATGAAGTTCACTAAGTCTCATCTTTTTCAGATTTTTACATTCCCTGATGCTAACACTGTAAACTGTCCATACAGGAGGTAAGGAACGTAGAAGTTTTCTGTTTACATCTACCTGGTCTAGTTTTACATCTACATTTTGCAGTTCATCAAGTAGGGAAACAAATCTTAAGTACTGGTTTGTCATTGATTCACCACTTTTGAAAGTAAAGTTCTCATATATCTGTTTTAAGACATCTTTCTTGTTTTCTCTTACTTCACTGGTTCCTTCATACATTTCACTTAAGGCATTCCACAGGTAAAATGCAGTTTTGTATCCTTTAAACCCACTTATAAATGGAATTAGGAAGTGCAGCCTGTAGAGTCCAATATGCCTTATAGTCAAATTCAACATGGTCAGAGTCAACATATTTTTCTAAAGGTTTAGGTATTTTGACTTCTGCATCATCAGTAGATGCAACCATGGGTGAGTAAGGTCCTTCAGTAAAAGATTTCCAAATACGACGGTCTAAAATCCTAACAAACCCTTCCATCCTGAGTTTCCAGGTACCAAAGTCATCAGGAGTGAACATTGGTGGTTTGTTGGCACTGCCGTTTGAAGATCCTAAACTTAGGTCACTCATTTTGAAAATTTTTAGAAAGAAAATAATAACAAAGCTTGTAAAGTAGGCAAGTAGAGTATCGACTTGGAAGCACTGAAAGTCTTCAAAGTGAGAGCCAAAGCTCTGATACCACTTGTAGGATCGTTAATAGTTATGATTAAACTAAAACAATAACCCTCTACTTGTAAATATAAGCTTGCGGAATTAAAGTTATACTTCACTTTACTCTAGCAGATTTAGTTTTCTTGTATTAGGTAGTGTTTGATTTGCATAAGTATAGTAACAACGAAGTAAGAAATACTCGGCACTATTTGCATTAACTCAAAGTTACACTATTACAAGGTGATCAAGAACCGTATATAAAACTAAGAGCTAACTATGCTATATATAGTGCAGATGAGATCAATGACAACCATTGATCTCAAACGATCTAATCTAAACCGTTTAATACAAAGTCAAATACAAACTACCAAAAGCATAAACTTTGACAATTGGAATAACTTGTGTGTGATCAGCATCATACTACTTTTGGAGAGCAGCTTGGGTAGATTTAGAAGCAAACGAGAAGCTTTTGCAGGATTGGACTTGCTGAAAAGACATCTCAGGAAAAGTCCGGTTGAATTCATTATCTAGTGGATAATCGAGTTCACCCGGAATATTCGCTAGCTGACGAAATTGCTTCTTCCGCTTGAACTCCCAGTTCTGCTTGAAGTCGAGAATTCCGCTTCAACTTCAGCCGGAACTTAACAAAACAGGATTTCAGCAGGAAATCTCCTAATCGAAATATTCCTTACACCGTCCATGGCCGACAACGACCGTCCTATGCAGGACCACGAATGTAAGTACACAGAATGATCTTACTGCTGATAAAATTAATCGACCTAGAACACGAGAAAGTAAATAAGAGTTTTCTTATTAAATCACTTGAAGATTACAATGAAGACTCTCTGGTTTCTCTCTCTAGAATACACACACATAAACACACACTTAGGGAAGACTCAAAATGACCAGCTATCATTTTTTATAAGACTCAACCCATTTATAGGGAACACTCATTAACCAGCGTACCATCCAACGTACCATTTGGTACGTTGGTCAACGTACCACTGGTATGGAGCATGGTACATTACCCTTAAGACTCACACATACACTCTCACATAGATATAATACACGAGACACAATGTAGCATAGGAATATGCTCTAACAAACTCCCCCTTAACGTGAAGAGTATCTATTCTAACTAAATCTCGAGTCTTCAATCTTTAGCATTACTGCACCTGATCTTCAACTTGAAATCGCGTTAGAAATAGAGCTTGAATGGCTAGATCACTTCTTGAATAATCTTTGAACTTCAAGATCCATTTGTGAAATATACTTCAAACTCCCCCTTTCACCATGCTTAAGTCTTAACAGCACAGAACCTGCAATTTCAGAGGACAGAAACGCGGTTTCCTTTTTCTTTCGGAAAATTAATTTAATCTTGGCGCAAAACTTCTCTTAGAGAATCCAAGATATATTTTTGAAAATTTGATTTCGTATCACATGTCGATCGGTCGAAAACAAATAGGAAACAAAATCTTTTTGGCTTTTTGAAACATTACATCAAAACACACCGAAAATCTTTTTGATTTTTCTAAATTTATGCTAAAATACACCTAAAATCTTTTTGGACTTTTCAGATATGAAACATAAATGCAATACTGAATCAGACACTATTTTTGTCTTTTGCGAGAAAGATCACAACTTGGGATCATATTGAACATAACATGCTGAACTACACTTCAATTTCAATTACTTTAGCACACAAGCCATGTCGATTGCTGGTATAATTTGACCATCTTAAGCTCAGGTACAATCATACTCATAACATCTGGATATGTTAAGGTATTGATTAAATTTGCTTTAACGAGTGTACCCTGTTGGGATTTACAGTGGATATCTAGGTGACCAATTTTTATTTTTGATTAAAACCGATTTAATATAAATTAATACTATATTAAGTTGGCAGCGGGAATGATTTAAATAAAACACGCGAATATTACTGCAACAGGATTAATCACCGTACACGACAAACACATAAAAATATTTACTTAAAATAAATAAATAAAATTAACATCTAATTAAAAATAGATATACCTTGGTGGGATCCGAGCAACCGCTCGAGACACCCAGATTCAATGGGCTCGCGCTAGGACGAACTGAGACATCTGACTCGAACCTGCGAGACAGATCATCGACGGTAGTGGCGACCATAGGTGGTGGCGGCGGTAGTGGTGGCGGCGGTGGCAGGGTTACCACGGGCGGCTGTGACAAATCTTTCTCTATCGGGATCGCGACTGGAACGGTCCCTACGAAGATATCGTCACCTGTGACAGGCGGTGACGCGGTGGCGGTGGCCGGCGGGTAAGCGGCGCGGGCCACGACAAGAGGACGGGGCGCGGTAGCCTCGGCTGCGCCGGCAGCGCGAGGACCACCGGCCGACGATCGACCGGCGGTGCGGTGGAGGAAGCGGCGGCGACGGCTTAGGCCGCGACTGTGGTTCAGGTCGCGGCTTCGGCTTCGGCTCGGGCTGCGGCTTCGGCGACTTCCTTTTCGAGCCGGGAACAAATATTGGCCAAATGGGGATCCATCGGATCGAGCGATGGACGGTGGTGGTGGCATCAGAAGGTGGTCGGCGGCGGCAAGGGGGGCGCTGACTTGGGGTTCGACGCAAGAGGGAGAGAGAGTGGAGATTAGGGTTTGATTTGATTGCTTGCGAAATAATCCACTCTCTCCCTAATTTATTATTAAATTCGCGGACCGAGGCTCTGACGGACTGGGCCCGGTCGCGATTTCCTCTATTCCACCTAACTGACCAGTCTGTTAATCCAGTAACAACTGGTCAGTCCTTTTGTCTATTTTACGAGGATTTTTTGGCCGAATTATTTTTTGTCGTATTAAATAAATAATCAAGTATTTATCTATTTTACCACAAAATTCGCTTTAATACTAATTACAATTAATTAGGTTTATAGTTCCTTGACCCGGGTGTAACTCTTACGGGTCAATGTCGGTCGGGTTCGTTAATTTGTCGGGTCAGGACACCCATTTCCAATAGTCTCCCACTTGGACTGAACGTGACAGTTTAACGAGCGCAGTCAGAGGCACTCTAACTATGCATGGCTACACCAACCAATATTGACACTTTAAGTCGTCAGCCAAAGTATATCTGATTGACGATCAAGCAGACTTATGATTTGTGCATTCATTGTCATATGTTTCTTTCTTTATAAGACATTGATGAATTATGTGACATGGACTCTCAAATATGATTCATCGATTTTCATTCTCGATACAATTCGAAGTGATCCAACAAACACACAGTAATTTTGGGTGAGGCCTCACACTTATCACTTGGAACCAACGAGGACGCCGTTATGTCTAACAGTTGCCGAAGCAAGTGTACAGAATTCCTTGTTGAGGCATGCAGCTCCCACTAAACCTCAGAGCCATTCCTAAAAGTAATCGTTATGATTGGCAGTTACGCGACAATGTTAGGCTACAATCAAAGAATTATCTTTAGTAGAAGGGAGTTTGAATATACGTCTCAGGTCTAAGGACACATTAGAGCATGCATCAATCAAGCAAGCAAAACTTCTATGTTTGCATTGCATGATGCGAGTTATGTCCAACGTCATTCACCAATGAGGTCCGTGAGTTCGATCGTTAAACGACTTTAAGGTTCAAGTAGTCACAATAGTCTTACTTTAGTATAGCTCCCACTAAACTAGTCGACTACGGACATTTAGGACAAGAATCTATTGTCCAAGGATCAACCATATTAATATTGAACACAATTATGTAATTCATTATTGCATAAAACAGATGGAATAAGAATAATATAGATAATTGCTGGTGTTCATACATCCAATTACTAAATCAAAACATGTCTTTAGCTAATCTAAGCCCTATCGCTTCTCTGTGGCACACATGAGTGTCCTGAGTGATAGGCTTAGTGAAGTGATCAGCTAAGTTTTGATCTGTGTGTACTTTGCTTATTTTAATTTCATTTATGTCGACTACTTCTCTTAGGTAGTGGAATTTCCTCATGATGTGCTTGGCCTGCTTGTGAGACCCTTGCTCTATGGCTTGAGCTATAGCGCATGTGTTATCACATAACATCTCGATTGGCTGCCCAATGCTTGGCACGACATCGAGATCGGATATGAATTTCTTCATCCACACAGCTTCCTTAGCAGCTTCTGAGGCAGCTATATATTCGGATTCAGTAGTAGAATCTGCTACTACTGGCTGTTTGGAGCTTCTCCAGGAAACAGCCCCTCCGTTAAGAGTGAATACGAATCCCGACTGTGAGCGAGAATCATCTTGGTCAGTCTGAAAACTAGCATCAGTGTAACACCTTACAATGAGCTCTTCATCAACACCTCCGTATACGAGAAACATATCAGTGGTATTTCTCAAGTATTTCAATATGTTCTTAACAGCCATCCAGAGAGCTAGTCCTGGCGTCTGCTGGTACCAACTAGTCACACTCAGTGCATACGAGACATCCGGTCGTGTGCAGAGCATGGCATACATGATAGATCCAATAGCAGAGGCAAATGGTATCGATGCCATTTGGCTTATCTCTTGTTCCGTTTTAGGTGCTTGAGATTTGTCCAAGATTGTTCCCTTAGTCATAGGAACGGCTCCTTTCTTGGAGATGCTCATGTTGAACCGAGCTATGATCTTATCAATGTATGTGCTTTGACTGGGACCTAAAAGGCGCTTAGATCGATCTCTGTGAATTTTAATTCCCAGAATGTAAGCGGCTTCTCCAAGATCTTTCATAGCGAAACAAGATGAAAGCCATTTCTTAACTTTGTTAAGCATATGTATGTTGTTTCCTATGATCATCATATCGTCTACGTACAGTAAGAGAAATGATACAACGCTCGCACTTGCCTTTCTGTAAACACAAGGTTCATCTTTATTTTGATCAAAACCAAACTCTTTGACCTTTTGATCAAAACGAAGATTCCAGCTTCGAGATGCTTGCTTGAGTCCATAAATGGACTTGCTTAGCTTGCAAACATTATTTGGATTCTCTGGATCGACAAAACCATCAGGCTGAACCATGTAGACATCCTCTTCGAGTTTTCCATTCAGGAAAGCAGTTTTAACGTCCATTTACCATATCTCATAATCATGGTATGCAACTATGGCAAGGAGAATCCTGATCGATTTGATCATGACAACGGGCGAGAAGGTTTCATCATAGTCAATCCCTTGGGTTTGAGTGAAACCTTTCGCTACAAGCCGTGCCTTGTAGGTTTGCACATTCCCATGCATGTCAGTCTTTCTCTTAAAGATCCACTTGCTCCCTACTGCCCGTGTACCCGGGGGGGGGGGGGGGGGGTAGCTCAATCAAGTCACAGGCATGATTGTCACGCATGGATTGCATCTCAGCATTCATGGCTTCAAGCCATTTATCAGATTCCGGATCTGACATAGCAGTTTTGTAGTTAGTAGGCTCATCGTTAGAATCGGCTATTAACAGAACGTCAAAGGCCTCATGATAGCCAAGGTATCTATTAGGCTCTTTGCGAGTCCTTTCGCTCCTACGAACACTTGCGCTTGTGCTTGGGTCTGATGGTGCGACAACCATTTTCGGTCAGACGCAACGATCGTCTCAGGGTTTGGTGTATCTTGAATCTCTTCAAGATCCACTGGATCACTATTTGTCCCTCGAGTAAGAAACTTTTTCTCAAGGAATTTACCTTTCCTTCTGATGGAAACAGTATTTGCATCAGGATGGTAAAAGTAATAACTGGTATTACTATAGTATCCAACGAAAGTCACCTTTTCGCCTCGGGGATTGAGCTTGTTGTCTGATTTGCTGGTGACATAAGCATCACATCCCCATACCCTGAGGTATGATAGGTTAGGAAGAGAACCATGCCATATCTCATATGGGGTCTTCTGTACTTTCTTAGTCGGTGCCAGATTTATTAGGCGAGCAGCGGTCAAGATGGCATATCCCCTAAAGGAATGTGGCAAGGTGGTCCTGTACATCATCGATCGAACCATGTTAAGCAGAGTTCGATTTCTCCTTTCACTTACACCATTTAACTGGGGTGTGCCAGGAGGAGTAGGTTGTGAAACAATTCCACATTCCTTCAGATGATTCAGGAATTCAGCGCTTAGGTATTCACCACCTCTATTAGATCAAAGTATTTTAATATTTCGACTCAGCTGATTTTGTACTTCGTTTTGAAACTCTTTGAACTTTTCAAAAGTTTCATGCTTGTGTTTCATTAGATAGACATAGGCATATCTGCTGTAGTCATCGATGAAAGTCATGAAGTAACGTTCACGATTTCTCGTTTCGGTTCGAAAGGGTCCACAGACGTTGGTGTGAATAATGCCTAACAATCCTTGGGCCCGTTCACCTGTATGGGTGAAGGGTAACTTGGTTAGTTTACCAGATAAGCATGACTCACATTCATTGAAGGAATCTGCATCTTGGGATTCAAGAATCCCTGTAGTTTGCAACTTCTTAATGCGAGCCTTGCTTATGTGACCAAGCCTATTAACGAGGATTTGTTACTATCAGCTTTGCTTCTTTTAGAAACATGATAGAGCTGATCATTTGTTTGAACATCTATCTCATATATACCGTGTCGAGGTTTAGCCTCGAAATAAAAGATATCATTAAGATAAGCAGAAATAAAATTTTCATTAAATTTATACCGAAAAACCTTGTTCAAACAATGAAGAGACAGGAATAATGTTTCTGGATAAACCAGGTGCATATAAACAGTTAACTAGAGTAACTACAAGGCCAGAAGGGCATGAAAAAGAATATGTGCCGGTAGCAAGTACTAGGACCTTTTTCCTGTCACCAACGATGAGGTCCATGCAGCCTTTTTCTGTCTTCTTCCACTTCTCAGGTTCCTGCCAAACATTAACGATGTGATAACCACATCCAGTATCAAATACCCATGAATTGGAGGAAACAGTGAAAAGTTCAATAACATTTATTGACATACCTGATGAGCAACCCTTATTAGAGTTCTTGGTCATCTTCAGCTTTGCAAGATAAATAGGACAGTTGCGATGCCAGTGTCCCATTTTGTTGCACTCATAGCATAGGCGCTCCTCGGGAGGCTGCACCTGTGGTTTCTTGCCTTTGCCTTCTTTGACCTTCTTAGCGTTGGAGATCTTTGTATTAGAAACTCTGAGCACGTCCGGCATGGTCCTGATCTTCACGTTGGGTATCAACAGAATAACCTCCTCGATCGACTGAGCCGAACAATATAATCGCTAGAATGCGATAATGTTCAGGCAAAGATCTGAGTACTACATCAAGAGCCATCCCGTCAGAGATGGAGTAGCCAAGGTCGATCAGCCTGTCGCGATACGCTTTCATCAGCATGATATGATCGTATGGTGAGGAGTCGTTAGCCATAGAGCATTTCACAAATTATGAAAGTGCATCGGCTCGCTCAGTCCTGTGACCTAACTCAAACAAATCCTTGAGTTTATGCATGATGTCATAAGCAGACATTCCCATGAAATTGTACCGGTAATCCGGAGTCATGCTAGATAACATCAGGTCAGTGACGTCCTTATCATCGTCAGTGTGCTTTTGGAGCTCAGATCGCGAGTTCTCATTTAACAAGTAAGATGGAATACTCGCGATAGGTCGGTCAATGACATAGAGTTTCCCGAAGAGCCTTAAAAGGTTCCTCAGGGTAGTTTGCCATGCGAGAAAGCCAGTCTCAGTGAAGGGGTCGAGTTGTACCATTGAACTTCATGGAGGTGATTTTTCATTAGCCTTCTGAAATAAGCAAAGTAGATTTAAATTAGTATTTTCGATGTTTTATACTTCTTTAAAATAAGTTGGTGAAGTTTATTTTAAGAAATCGAGAATTCGTTTAGGCGACATTGTTTGAGACCGCCAAATGAGCCTCAAGAGCAAAGCCGTGTAAACAAACTGACAACGATTGTCATTTGTGAGACTCAAGTCACAACTCTCGGTATGAGGCCGCTATACACATACAATTGTATTTTGCGATACGTTTAGCCTTATTCGTGCCCACTTTAGCAATATACATCCGTGGCGCGGTGTTGAAATACTCCAACACCACGAACATATACGTCTAAAGCGATAGTAATCCTAAATGGTCGAAGTGATGACACGGTGTTGAAATACTCCAATGTTCTCACCTTAGAAGGTGCCCTCGGCACCAAGTGCGGTGTTGAAATACTCCAACACTGATGCTCCGGTAAATATGTTCCAAATTCGACTTGAGATAGGATGGCACGAACTATCAGTTTTTAAGAATTACCATATAGGGATATTAATTACTTTTAATATTTAATTATCTTCAGACACACACGATAAACCCTATCACCACTCGGGACTAGTAAATTAATTTACCCTAATTTAAATTACTAAGTTGTCGCGAATGGCATATTGTGTGTTAAACGACATAAGGTCTTGATCTCGCTCGAGCCATACAAGCGAGATCATGAGGGACTTATTTTATTAAAATTAAATACAATAAACGGTGAACAACCAAGGAGGCAACTCTGTGCGTTCTTGGATCCGATTCAGCTCCCACTTTCTTCGACATCCCTTCGGCATGTGTCTAGTCTTCGTGTCTTGGTTTTTACAAAATTTACAATTACATAAATAGTAACCTAGCTCTAGATTTTGTACAACTTTGAAACCCTAAAACCGGGTCCAATAAACCAAAATTCGAAATAGATAAATGGGCCAAAACAATTGGGCCAACCAGAGAAAAACAAACACGCCACAACATAAACAATTATGCAATTTTAAATAAGGGTTCAGCCGCAACACACAATTATAAAATTTAATAGAATTAAATTTAAACAAGTAAAATTAATTCTAATTCGCAATTTGGATTTAATTCGAAATTGCGAACTACCGGTTACTAAAAGACCGGTTCTGGTTTGCGCGCGGTGATAATGGCTCTATACCACTTTTGGGATTTACAGTAGATATCCGGGTTACTGATTTTTATTTTTGATTAAAACCGATTTAATATAAATTAATACTATATTAATTTGGCAGCGGAAATGATTTAAATAAAATACGCGAATATTACTGCAACAGGATCAATCACCGTACACGACAAACACAGAAAAATATTTATTGAAAATAAATAAATAAAATTAATTTCTAATTAATTTAGATATACCTTGGCGGGATCCGAGCAACCGCTCGAGACACCTAGATTCAACGGGCTCGCGCTAGGACGAACTGAGACATCTGACTCGAACCTGCGAGACAAATCATCGACGGTAGCGGCGGCCATAGGTGGCGGCGGCGGTAGTGGTGGCGGCGGTGGCAGGGTTACATAGGCGGTTGTGACAAATCTTTCTCCACCGGGATCGCGACTGGAACGGTCCCCTACGAAGATCTCATCACCGGTGACAGGCGGTGACGCGGTGGCGGTGGCCGGCGGGTAGAGCGGCGCGGGCCACGACGAGAGGACGGGGCGCGGTAGCCTCGGCTGCGCCGGCAGCGCGGGCACAACCGACCGACGATCGACCGGTGCGGCGGAGGAAGCGGCGACGGTG
Source organism: Deinandra increscens subsp. villosa (assembly GCA_039602395.1). Classification (NCBI taxonomy): domain Eukaryota; kingdom Viridiplantae; phylum Streptophyta; class Magnoliopsida; order Asterales; family Asteraceae; genus Deinandra; species Deinandra increscens. Next base: position 5,836,353 of record JBCNJP010000025.1, on the reverse strand, counting down.
GCTTGGGCCGCGGCTTAGGCTCGGGCGGCGACGGCTTCCTTTTCGAGCCGGGAACAAATACTGGCCAAACGGGGATCCATCGGATCGAGTGACGGACGGTGGTTAACGGCGGCAAGGGTGGCGCCGGCTTGGGGTTCGACGCAAGAGGGAGAGAGAATGGAGATTAGGGTTTGATTTGATTGCTTGCGAATAATCCACTCTCTCCCTAATTTATTATTTAATTCGCGGACCGACGCTCTGACGGACTGGGCCAGGTCGCGATTTCCTCTATTCCACCTGATTGACCAGTCTGTTAATCCAGTAACAACTGGTCAGTCCGTTTGTTTATTTTACGAGCATTTTTTGGCCGAATTAATTTTTGTCGTATTAAATAAATAATCAAGTATTTATTTAATCTACCGCAAAGTTCGCTTTAATACTAATTAATAATTAATTTGGTTTATAGTTCGTTGACCCAAGTGTAACTCTTACGGGTCAATGTCGGTCGGGTTCGTTAATTTGTCGGGTCAGGACACCCATTTCCAACATACCCCACACTATCAGACATACTCAGATATGCTTTTATATCACACTTTGCGATTTCACTTGTGTTTTAACACATAGTGATTGAATTCATGATATAGTCAACTGTTTTCCATGCAAAAAGAAATAAGAACGTAAGATCGTCTACCTTAAGGTCGATCTTTCAATACGCAGATAAGGCTCGGATTTAACAAAATAAGAAAGTAAAAACAAGTTAAAATTGTAAAATTTAACAACAATCAGGTTGGTCTTGTGGACACACAGAGAAATTCCGGTTAATTATACGTAACACCAAAGAAAATAAAGCAGAACCTTAAATGAACAACTATCAGGTCGATCTTGTGGATACGCAGAGATAGTCCGATCATTTAAAAAAATAAAGAAAATAAAACAAGTTTAAATCTTTGTAAAATGAACACATGTTTACACAGTGACTTCTCATTTTCTTTTCACACATCCTTTTCGTGATATCTTGAGATACGCTTCAAGATGTCATCCACTTGGTCAAGCATTAGTATTTAATGTATATATCACATATGAATACTTTCTGATTTAATGCCGAGCCTACCAAACACATCAAACAATGATCTTATGGCTTTTTCATCTAATTTATCCATGAGTTAGGCATGTAAGCCAATGTACCATCATTTCCCAAATATGTCGGATCAAATTCTCATTTTTCAATGTTTTTGTATTTGATCAATTTCTCATTTTTTCAATGTTTTTGTATTTTTCAGTTTTTCTTCCCCTTATAATGAAAACTCTATTTTTGGATTTTCATTTTAACAAAAACACTATTTTTGGTAATTTCAATTTTCTCCCCCTAAACTATAAACAAAATGCATTAAAGAAAGAAAATTGACCTTCTAACATGGATACCTTTCAATTTTAGCTTTCAGAAAAATTTCAGTTGTTTGAAATTTGATATCACTTGGAATTTAAATTAAATCAGCAGAATACTCATCCATCAGCAACTTTTCAATCACTGACATGTTTTCTAGAAGTACCTGCACACTGGTCAAACATGTCAGTTTATAAATAACCCGAAGCGAATCGCTTCTGGTAGACCAGCGTCTTAATTTCCCTTTGAAACCACTTTGGGTTTCCAGATTTGTTATGTTGGGAAATCAATATTTGATGAACCGGTCACAGTTATTGTGACAAACAACCGACATATGAATCGTTTAGAAATTTAGGTAAAAATCTTCCTTGACGTTTAAAAAATGTCTGTTGAAATTCATCAAATACTCTGCCATATTCATCAATGAATTTGTATTTGGCAGAGTTACCAACATATGGAACTTTTCCCTTTCTTTGATTAAAAGCAGCAGTGACAGGACAATGTTGTGCCATATGCCCCTTTTTTCTCAGCAGTGATAACACAAGCGATTATATACATTTTTCCTCTTTTGTCCCTGCAAAGCCTCACAAAAATGAGCATCTCCAAAATGATCATAAAAAGTATCGTATACCAGAAATAGATTATCATGAACCCGTTTGGATATCATGCTTTTTGGAGTAGAGTTTAATCATCCAGAAGAATATTTAGCAGGTTGCTTCTTCTTGTTCTTCGGATCAACATTCTTCACAAAAACTTCTGATATTTTCTGAGCATCCACGCAATGAAGCGGGAATTCTTTGTCAGAAATTTGTTCCGAACCTTTGAGTTTGTAAAATCTCTCAGGTTGAACTTTTCAGCTTTAAAGTCATCCTTTTGAACTTGTTTCAAATTAATCTTCTTCAGTTTCTGCTGCTTTTGAAACTTAGAATCATCAACTTTGGCAAGTTTCTGCTTGAAACCCAAACCAACATGTTTTCCAGAAATCTTTTCTTCTGAAGTAGATAATTGATGCCCGTTCTTTGCAAGACGAGAAAACTCAGCTTTGACTTTGTTAACACCTTTTTGAGCATAGAAGATTGTCTCATCAATGTTAGTATTGGAATGAATCTTCTCAGTTGAATCAGCTGGTTTCTCTTCTTCAGTGGACGAAGACCCAGACACAAACTTTGAAACCTTAGGAATTTCTGATTTCTGTTCAGCTTTCTTTCCCTTCTCTTGATTCTTTGTTTTCTTCTTTTCTTCCGATTTAGAAATAGAAAACTTTGAGTAATCACATTCTTCAACTATTTCTTTTACAATATTGACAGCTTCTTTGATATTTGCAGGATGTGAAACTGTCTTATCGAATATTTTCTCAAAATTTTCATCATTTGCTAAGAAGCTTGTGAAAGATTGTGAATTGGTTGAATTGGTGACATTGTTCAAAAGATGATTTGCATCAATTACTTGAATCTTTAAATCGGAAATCTTTTGTTGAGCTTCAACTAATTCCTTCTCTGTTGCAATCACTCTCTTAGCAACCTTGTGTGTTTCATATTTTTGCAATCTCAAATTATCAAGCACAACAAATAACTCTTTCTTCAACTTATCTTCATTTCTTTTATGAATATCAAGATTCGCATTTTGCAACTTATTCACCCTCGCTTACTCCCTCTTTTCATCAAGCAACTTTTTCATATCAATCTGATATTGAACAACTTGAGCAGTTTGTTCATCAGAAGTCTTGTTGAGCATATCAAGCTTAACCTTGGACTTTTCAAACAAATTATTGAAATCATTGGCAGCATCATTGGCTTCAGCCTTCCATTTTTCAACTTCCTTGACTAATTCAACATTTTTCTCAGATAAATTTGTAAATTTCTGTTCAAAATCCTTTTCAACACATTGAAACTTTAACTCTTTCTCAACAACTTCTGCTTGAAACTCTGAAAACTTCTCTTTTTGAGATGACAATTCTTGAATTAAACCTTCCAACCTTTTCTGTTCATCACCCAATTCTTCTATCTTCCTTCCATATGCAGCAATCAACAATTCATTCTCCTTTACCAAACTTTGAATTCTTTAATCCTTGTAACATCCCAAGATTCAGGTAAACGCGTAATTGATAGTTAATAATAAAAACTATGCTTATATTACGTGTTTAAAGAGTTAGAATATTAGGAAATACATATTTATGTATTATATGTATTATATATCAGTTATATGTATATATGCATAAGGATATATGTGAATACGTAGTTGCAAGGCTAAGAAATGGATAAATACGTAATAAAATACGTAATTAGAATCATCGTTTTATGTATCTAGAGAGTTAGAAATAATTAGGAATATATCCTAATATGTTTTAAGGCTTAAAATGATAATACACCACAATATCCTAAAATATCTAAATATCTAAATATCTATGTGTCTCAATATCATTCATTTGAATGATTACTTATTATGACTCATCAAAATTCTATCCTAGTCACATACTTATGTGTCTCAATATCATTCATTGGAATGATTACTTCTTATGACTCATCAAATTTTATCCTAGTCACCATGGGACGTGTCTAGACCATATTTAACATCTCATAATATAAATAGAAGCCTTAGTTCATCATATTCACTTGCTAATTCACAAATCAAAGCTTAGACAAAAAAAAAACCCTAAAACTCTCAAGGATGTTCACTGCTCGAGTTCGGTTGATCTAGGAGGTATTAGAAGCTGATTTTACTGCAGTCAAGCTTTATTTGGTATGTATTACATAAGACCTCAATCAATTTTATGATTCATAACACCTAGATATGCTTTTTAGAAAAGATCCGAGATTAAGGTTCATAAGCATGATTCTTTAAAATTGAGGAATCTGTTTGGAATTAAGGTCTGAGTTTTGGTATGTAAGCTTAAAATAACATGTTTTAAGAAAGCCCTAAGTTTATTTCATGATTTGAAAAGGTTTGGTATGATTTTGAGAAACGGGTCAAAATTAGGGTTTTTTAGACGTTGTTTTTCTAAAATTGAATAATCGAGGTTGAATTAAGGTCTCATCATTTGAAGTATATCATAATATGATATTATGAATCAAAGCCCTAAGTTTATTTGATAATAAAAATAGTTTTGACAATAATTTGAGAATCACGTCAAATTAGGGTTTTGAAATAAGATTATTTAATATAAAATAATCCGGAGGGTAAGGGGACTTGATTTTTGGTATAATAACATGTATATATATATATATATATATATAATATGTATATATGAAGTTAAAATGAATAAATAATAAAGTATTGAGGATACCGAGTTAATCGGATATTTAGAAGATCGTGTGGACCGGAAGAGTAAACGCCTGTACTCTGGGGTTTCTGGCATAGCGAGGTTGTCGCATAAATCCCAACTGGGATCTGGCATACCTCACTGGGCGATCTTGGAGTGAACGTTTGCTTATAGGAAGGCGTGTCTTCATATTATCATTAAACTGTGCTTTAGCTTATAAGGGGCAAAATGGTCATTTTGACAAAATGAACGTTAAGTCCATTAAAATTGGGATTAGGGTTAACCTATAATATTATTGTAACCTCTAGGATGTCTTGATAGGTAGATCTGATTAAAGCGGTTAAATAACTGAGTTGCGAGGACTTAAGCCAAGTATAATAACTTCACAAAGCTAAGGTGAGTTCTATGAGCCCACTTTTAAATGTTTTATTGTTTTGGGATGATATACATACAAAGTTATATATTCAATTGTTTATATGAATAGTATTTGGATTTCCTTTTTACCTGCTTGTGTTGATACACATACGTGAAATGTTTTATTGCCTATAATTTTTTTAAATTGTTATTACCTGTTAATTGTATCGGGGAGGTTATAATGAACGGGTAAGATGAAAGATGAAACTTTTGAATAAAGTTTTAAGAAATGGAAAATGTAAACGTTTGGTCTAAGCTTGCGTGTATGAATAAGTATCGAGTAAATATAATCTTATTGACCTTGTTATGATTGTAAGATGTAATCTACACTGGGGTGGTTCTATAACATATCTGTTTGTATTTAAGGTGTGGAGGATACGCTACGGTACATCCTATATATAAACACATGTAATACAAAAGGAAATGATGTAGACTCAATCCAATGTAGGTATCACTATGGTTTAACAAGACCAATAGCATTATAGTTATAAAATACTTATTTCTATATTTGGGTGATGGACTGGGTTG
>JBCNJP010000025.1:5777448-5830289 GCA_039602395.1 Deinandra increscens subsp. villosa | reverse complement strand
CTGAAAAGCTTGTTCGGCTTTGTGATCCCAAACGAATTTCTTGTCCTTTTGCGTCAAGGCGGTCAATGGCTGGGCTATTCTGGAGAAGTTTTCGATAAATCTTCGGTAATAACCGGCGAGTCCAAGAAATTGTCGTATCTCGGAAGGGTTGGTAAGCGGACTCCAATCCTTGATAGCTTCAATTTTTGTGGGATCCACGTGGATTCCAGCTGCGTTGATTACGTGGCCTAGGAAATGCACTTCTCGTAACCAGAATTCGCATTTTGAAAATTTGGCGTACAACTTCTCGTTCTTCAACAGTTCCAGAATAAGCTTCAGGTGCTTCTCGTGTTCGTCCTTGCTACGCGAATAGATCAAGATGTCGTCAATGAAAACGATAACGCATTTATCGAGGTACGGCTTGCAGACACGATTCATCAAGTCCATGAAGACGGCAGGCGCGTTGGTTAGTCCAAAGGGCATAACGAGAAATTCGTAGTGTCCATAGCGCGTACGAAAAGCAGTTTTCGCAATGTCTTCTTCACGAACTCTTAGTTGATGATATCCAGAACGAAGGTCGATTTTCGAATAGTAACTGGAACCTTGCAATTGGTCGAACAGGTCGTCGATTCGAGGGAGTGGATATCGGTTCTTTACGGTAAGCTTGTTCAACTCGCGGTAGTCGATACACATCCGGAAAGATCCATCCTTCTTCTTGACGAAGAGAACAGGAGCGCCCCAAGGAGAGAAACTGGGTCTGATAAAGCCTTTGTCAAGTAGTTCTTGTAGCTGATTAGACAATTCTTTCATTTCAGACGGGGCTAAACGATAAGGGGCTTTTGCAACGGGTGCAGCTCCGGGTACCAGATCAATGTGGAATTCCACTTGCCTGGAGGGTGGCAAGCCTGGAAGATCATCGGGAAAGACTTCAGGGTAGTCTCGTACGATGGGAACGTCCTTTAGTTTCTTTTCCTCGGATTGACTAGCTGTAATGTGAGCTAAGAGGGCAGGGTAGCCTTTGCGCATAAACTTTTGGGCTTTCATGCACGAGATGATGTCCAGCTTGGTTCCTCTACGATCTCCTTGGATTGTCAGAACTTTGTCGTCGGGAAGGGGTATCTTGACTCTTTTCTCATGACAAATGATTTCGGCACGGTTTCTAGTCAACCAATCCATTCCAACGACTACGTCGAAACTTCCCAATTGTACCGGCAATAGATCGATTGAGAAGGGATGACCGGATAAGTTCAAAGAGCAGTTTGAAAAAGATTCTTCCGTTTCGATTTGTTTACCATCGGCTAGTTCAACTATGTACTTAGTATCTAATCTAGTTGGCGTGACGTTAAGATAGTTTCTAAACTCACTAGACACAAAGCTTTTGTCGGCACCAGTGTCAAATAGAACGGAAGCAAAATGATTATTGAGTAAGAACGTACCCGTTACGGTGTGGGGATCCTGACGGGCTTCAGCAGCATTGAGCACGAAGGCTCTTCCTCTGGCGGGTTCTCGTTTGAGCTTTGGGCATTCATTTCTGAAGTGGCCAGTGCTGCCACACTCGAAGCAGGTTCCAACGGGGTGCGTCTTGTTCGAACGACTTGGGCAATCACGATGAATGTGACCTTTTGCCTTGCAGCCTTTGCAATACACATTGCTGCAATCTAGAGTATGGTGCAGGTTACACTTTCCACACAGGGGCTGGTTTCCTGTGTATCCAGGTTTTCTTGCATCAGGTGCAGGAGTTGTTACAGCATAAGCCTTTACGGCTTCAGAGGTTTTCTCAGGAAGGTCAAACGATTTCTTCCTCTTTCCATCATGGCCGCGTTTGCGCTTGCGGTCAGATTTCAGCTGGTTAGAGGGAACAGATGATACAGGTACGGCCTTGGATTCAGCAACCTTGCGAGAGAAAGACAAGCCTTGGCGGTTTGCCTGGTAGGTCAGATTGTGAGCCAAGCGGATAGCAGATTGGAGGGTTGTGGGGTTAGAAGCCATAACACTTCCCTGAATGGCGGGAGCAAGACCCCAAATGTATCTCTCGATTTTCTTGTGTAGAGGGGTCACCATTGTAGGGCAGATGTGTGCCAATTCGTGGAATCGACGGGTGTAAGCAGCTATGTCGGATCCATTCATGGCCAAGTTCCAGAATTCGACTTCCAATCGTTGCAATTCCTCACGGGGACAGTACTCATGTCGCATGAGTAGTTTCAGTTCGTTCCAAGCCATGGCGTAAGCTTGGTCCTGTCCGAGGGCTTCAGCATGAGAGTTCCACCAAGTTAGAACTCCTTATCCGAAAATGCTAGTGGCGTACTTGACCTTGTAACCATCGGGACAGTTGCACATACGGAACACAGATTCCATCTTTTCAAACCAGCGAATGAGTCCAACTGCTCCTTCAGTACCCTTGAAGTGTAAGGGCTTGTAATTCATGAAATCCTTGTAAGAGCATTCCCGGACACCTGTAAGTTACTCAAAACCTTGATTACAATTCGTACAATTGTAGTCATAAATCTTCCGGTCGTAGAAGAAAAGTCTTTAGTCTTACCACCAGGGGATCCTGATCTCCTTCCGTTTGAAGCAGAAGCTCGATCTGCTTCGGCGGTCGCAAGTGCATCACCTATACGCTGGTTAATCAGGGCTTCAATGGCTGCAGCGTCCAGGGTTGGGGTTTCGAGAGGGTCACTATCACGGTTCGTGCGTCTTAACATTCTACTTTAAATTGTATAAGATAAAATAAAGTAAGACATCATACATAGTATAAGTGAATGCAACCAAACATGACATGCCAAAATCCATAACAATCACCACAATATAACACTAGGATGGTGCCCGCGCGTTGCGGCGACGACAGTTTCTAGCACGTTAGTCGTCTTTTGATTGTGCGATGCGGCGGTACAACAATTTACAAAGCCAAATTCATTTCTGTTAGTGCGATGCGGTGGGGTGACAATCAACCAGTGCGGTAAATATTTTTTGTTAGTTTATCAATCATCTCCTGATATATTATGTCTTATGTCTATTCTTTTCTCATTCGTACCATCGGTGTGGTGTATCTACTGTGTAAACACGTTTAATATATATACATTCACTTATTTTTTGTTTACTCGCATGTTCTCGCATTGACAAACAAGAGTTTCTATCAAGCGAGTTGTTCACACACTACTAGAAAAATGGCCTTTCTTGACGCGCGAACGATGACACGCGCTATTTAATGACGCGCAAAAACGCGTGTCATTAAAAATCTGTCATAAATTGTAATATTTTAAGAGTAGATGACGCGTAATTTTGCGTGTCATTAAATCTCTGTCATTTATTAAAAAAAAAACACGGAGTACACCTTTAAAAAGTGCGCGTCATCTTAAAGTGTCATTTTATGTTTTTCATTTTCCCGCTCATTGTTTGCCCTAAAAAACTTTTTCCCCTAAAATTTCATTTCCCGCCCCAAAATTTCATTTCCCTCTCATTGTTTGCTCCATCCCACTCATTCTCCCCCACCTTCTCGTAAAACTCTCTGCCTCCACCTTCTCCTCTAATTCCACCAGCTAAAGCTACAGCCCTCGCCATACCCCCACCCCACCGCCACCGTCGCACCGCCGTTACGAAGAACCACGTCCCCACCGCTACGATGACTATCTGAGGTTTTTGGCGCTCGATAGTCGATCCGGAACAACTGTTGAGTGGCTTGTCGTGTTACGTGATCGGTTGTTTCAAGTCTAGGGTTTCTGATTTGGTAGAAATTAGAAAAGGGGATCAGAAAATTGAAATTGGCTAGCGTAATTAATGGTAGAAATCCCCAACCCTAGTTACGCTCTCAGCCTCTCACCCCGCCCCCTATCGCCGACGACTGCTCCTACACTCGACTCCGGCTTATTCACGGCGTCCGGTGACCGCCTGAGCGCCTGATTGCTTCTCCCTCTCTGGTTCTCACTTCTCAGGTTTGTTACGTCCTGTTCTGTGCTAAATTACGGGTAAATATGGTTTATAAGTTAGGTTGTATCCGATTGCGTTTCATTTGTTTGACTTATGCATAGTGAAATCTTTCGGTGACATTTTAGTATATGATGGAACTATCGGGATTATAACATTTGTGAAATAGAAGCTTGAAATTTGTAAGAATGATGGTTATAAGTGTTTGTTAGGGGATGAAATTTGAAGTAGTTAACATGTTTGGTTACAGTTTTGGATTTTTTAATGTAGCTCTGAATTTGTATGAACATGTTGTTTGGATTCAGATGAAGACTGTTACCGGAGCTTCACAACCTGTTAGAAAAGAACTAAAAGGAAGAAAAGAACTGGTGATTAAGCTTCAAGATCTGGTGAGTATTTTGTTGCAATTTTTTGAACTTGATGAATGCGATTTCACTGTTGAGCAATTGTTTAGCTTCCAGGAAAATTTTATAAACAACTTTTGTGATTACTGTTGTTTATTTTCGTCTAGGAATCAATTTTCAATGTTATTGTGTGCATCTTCTTTCAATCTGTTGTGACTCTTTTTGATTCATAGATATTGACCATCTCACCAACAGTAATGGTAGCTGTTTACTATTAGGATTTAGGAAAAGCTATTATGTATGGGCGGTGGGAAGGTGAATACACAAACTTTTCAGTGAAACCGCACGTTATGAAAATCATTGTTGTTCTTAACTTAATCTGTGAATTTGGCTTTCAGGGGTTAAGGGGGAAGGTGATGTACTAGCAGGGAGTTCTTGGAGTTTACAATTTGGTGAATGATTTTGTGGCGCAGGCTTGGTTTGAAATAGCGCGAATAATGCACGCATATTGCGTGATGCGCTGATGTGCACTGATGCTCGCATTGCAGCAGCTGATGCGTGTCGACCCAGTGATGCGCCTGTAATGCGATGATGCGCAATTAATGCGTGATTGCGTGATGCGAAGGTAATGTGCGCATCATGCGTTTTCTTTGATTTTTTCCTGCAATGGATAACTTATTTTGAAGTTTTAACATCATGCTACTTGCTAGTTGTTGTTTAGCCTTATATATATTGCTGTTGTTCATGATTATGTTCATCAATCATTAGTTTTAGTTCATTTTGGTACTGATTTGCTACTGTACTTGCTGCTGTATTTTGCTTTTATATATTGCTGCTGTTTCATGATTATATTTTGGTACAGTTTTATATATATATTGCTTCTGTTAATGATTTTGCTACTGATTTTAGTTGATTTTGCTACTGTTGCTGCTGTGCTACACTGCTACTGTTTTTTGCTTGTTTTTTTGATGTTGCTGCTGTTTTTTTACTACTGTTGTTTTCTCTTCAATTTCATGAACTGCTGCTGTTTCAGAATTCAGTATGGCTTTTAGCTTCAATTATATATGGTACTCTAATTACTCCTGATTTTGAGCGTATGTTGATTATATTATACGATGTTAGTTTTGCAAAATAACAATTCTTTCGTGTGTTTAGATGCTAGGATTTCACTGTTTGTATTGGATTTGTAGAGTATGATAACGAGTTCTCACGGTGACAAGAAAAAAGGACTTTCGATTGTAGATTAAAATGAACTTACTGCCTTCATATTCATGCCTAGGTATCAACTTACCTAATTTCTGTGCCATGTGATTAGTGACACCTAAACACACATTCCTTTTGTCTACGAAAAAAGATGGGATATATAAACACACATATTCCCAATGAGCATGACAATCGCTTAAATGTCTCCTGTCTTTCTTGATCAGTTTTCTAATATCAACTTTAAAAGTGGCAAGATGGGTGGGTATATGACAAGATAAAAAACACTTTAGTTGTGTCGTATTTTTTATAGTATTAAGGAATGTGGCTTTTTGTTAATTCTGATGTGTGTTCAACTCAAAATGAGCTTTCAAAGCCACAAGCATTTTTAAATATTGTTTATTAAAATAGGAGAACAACTCCTTATGATGCTAGCTTTTAGCAACAGATGCAGAATGTTTCCAGCATGAGTTCTCAAGCAAAACAACCAGGAAACCAGCTTCTGCTAACAGAAGCAATGCCAAAAACACCATCAGGCAGAATGTCAGAAACAGGAGGCAAAACTCACCAGGTAAACATTTGAAACATTTCTCAAAACAAACAAATAATACATTATAGCCGCTAGAAATTCACAAGAAAAAGAAGAAAACCAAAGGTGAGTATATGTTCTCACAAGGACCCTGATCATTTGTTTCTTAATTTTCTTTCCTATTGCATTAGTAAGTACAATCTGGGACACATGGTAGAGTCAGATTAGAGAATACATGGCCAATGACCATTTGTTCAGGCTATTTTGGTCTTCTTTGCTAAAGGAATCATCTAAATATTTTGGTGATTCTTGTGATTATAGATAAGTTAAGCTTCATGCTATTATCACATCTGACCATGATTTATATTTGCTATAATTGCATTTCTTCTCTCAGCTATGTACTGTTTCGGGAATTTGCACATCACATCTCATCAGTTACTTGCAGGCGACGATAAAGTCATTGTTACATTATTGGTTTGCTGCAATTGGTTGGAAGCTTGACTTAACGGGTTAGGTTGGTTGGGTTATTCTTTACATCAGCAACAGTCCCAACAATCTTGACATCTAATCCTTCAATCTTATTCAAATGCTAGTAATACTAGTGAAGTATTGTGATAGTATAGTGTTTATATAGTTATTTAGTTTTATGTAAACTCATGTTAACTTTGTAATGTTTGATATATATATGGAATGCGTTATTTTGCTATAAGTGTATTGTATTTTGTATTGAGGTTAATTGCCATTCAATGTGGAAATTAGTGATTCTACAAACAAGTTAATTGTCATTTAATGTAGAAATTAGTGATTTTAGAAAAAAATATTTTTTTTAATTAAAAATTAAAATTCTTGACGCGCAAAAATGCGTGTCATAAGCTGATTTATGACAAGGGCTTCCTTGACACACATTTTATGACGCGCATTGAGTGTCATAAATGGAGCGTCATCGTTCGCGCGTCAAGAACGGGATGACGCGCATTTTGCGCGTCAAGAAGATTCTTGACCCTACCTTCCTTGACGCTTTTTTGCGCGTCATCTGGGCCCTTTCTTGACGCGCAAAAAGCGTCAAGAAAGCCCTTTTTTGTAGTAGTGACACATTGACAAACACCGGAAACTATTCAAGTATTAAAAGCAATTTTAAGACTCATCCAACAAACTAACCGAGTATGTATTTTGTATACAAAACACGATAAACCAGATAGATATCAATGTCCAAAACATATTCAAAACACGATAAACCAGATTTCAATCATCCCAAACTTAAAATGCATGTTATAAAATGCAACATAAAAACATCACAAAGATCCCCACATGTCATCATATTAAGAAAGACTACAAATAAAATGATATACCCATATGTAGTCGTTTAACTAACCGCTACACAACATTATATAGCTATTTCTATATCAGATAAAAAACTAAACGATATAAAAGTAAAAATAGATTATATTCCTCCAAAAACACAAATTAGTAAAATAGATCATGTTAGCCCATTTTCAATTTCAAAGGACTTATCTGCTTTAGAATTCCAATTTCAATATTAAAATAGTTATTGTATATTGTGTCAACGCATTGACCAAACAAAAAAACATCTCCCAAAACAAATTTTGGCAAGACCCACGAAACCTACAGCAGAACTTTGCGGGTTGCTGGTTGCCTGGTTGAGTCAACTTGACATTTACCTCTTAAAGAGTTTGCTTGAGTTGCTGGTAGTTTTCCCACTACATTTAGAAACCATAAATCAAACAATTTACGTGTAATGTAAGAGAATTATGTAGTTTCTATTAAAAGAAATGAACTTGAGTGGTCGAGTGGTTGGCGTTTCTTCTCTATTGGCTCATGTTATTCATTCTAGTTGTGTGCACTTGAAAGTATTTCTCAGACCCATCGGTCTAATTGTACACATTAAACCATAAAATTAGCAAATTTCAAAAAGTAAATGTATCAAATTAATATAATATTAAGCTTATAATTTCAATTGCCCATGTGGCCACGTATCCTAAAAGTCAATTTAAAATTATATTATTAAAATAAACCGCACCAGATGTTTTTCTAAACCTCACATAGCTCTAAGCTTACTCAACTAACCAAGGGATTTTGTTAAGAATGTAATGTGAGATCAAATTGCTTTATTAGCATTGGTGGTCTTTTTTGATTATTTTCAAGTGATATTATAGGTCTGGTATCCTAATCCACTCTTAAGCACTGTTACATTAACTTGAACCTCTAGTTTAAAGTTCATGTAGCAACAGTCACAAAATTACAATTTCTTTTAATAAATTAACACAAGTGAATTTGAAAAATTACATGATTGCTTGCCCAAGAATGCTATGGTTGATATTAGTTAACTAAATGCAGCAGTTAATGGTGGGCTTGCCTTATCCTTTTTGTAGTGACCTAATCATGTAGGTGTATGTAAGTGTTCCTAGGCTGAGGAGCAACAAGCAAGAGAACCACTTATAAGATGGGTTCATGTCTGTTGAGATATGAAGTAAAAAAAATCAGTAATTTTGTTCAAGACTTCCATGGCACTTTTGGTACAAATCAGAAGAACATGATTGTAAATAATTTTGTTTTCAAACAGTGGGTTGTGAAGAAGTTTTGGTCAACATATTTTTTTTGACAATATAACTTGTTTAAACTTCCATGGCACTTTTGGTTCAAATGAAGAACCTAGGCAATATCTATTACTATATATCTATGTTGGTTAAGGGCAGCAGGTTCAAACATGTTCAAACATACTCCTAACCAGTAACCACCCTTTATGTATTATGCATCTTTTAATAACAATAGCAGCAGGTTCAAACAACCATATTAGGAAGAGTTGAGTGTTTAACTTACAGCAGATTTAATCTTAAAATTCCTAACCAACAGACCCACTTGACCCATTAAATGGGTCTCTTTGGGATGAAAATAAGTTATGGTTGGAGGTATATACTGCACAGAAGAATGGGGTTGGGCAGGAAGGAAAGGAGCTGACTTTTTGCTTGGAGTTAATTAGTAAAATCTGAGCCTAACTGTTTACATAGGAAGGAATACAAAATCCCAGTAAAACTTATATATATGCATAACTATTTAGATATTAAAATTTCCAAATCTCTAAACACCTAACTAGAAATCTCAACATAAGTGTGACTGAAACTTATATATCTGCATAACTGTTTATGTTAAAACTTTTAAGCAAACAAACTAAATTTGTAAACTTTTAAGCATAGGTGTGGTGGTTGTAAATAGAAAATAGAGGGGCAACAATGAAAACTTCCAAAATCTTATATATGTGGGTAAGAGTCCACTTTGACTTTAAAATCTTATAATCTCTAGTCATTTTTTGGATTTTTGGCTCATAATTTGTTCTTTATTATAAGTCAAATCTCATATATGAGGTAGTAATATATACTTTCTTTAATCCTAACAGATTTGCATATCTTATAAAGGCCAAAGCTCAGATATGAGGTAAAGTTGCTGGTGATCAAGTCTTTCACATCTTAGAATGCTCACTTTCTACTTT
Organism: Deinandra increscens subsp. villosa; assembly: GCA_039602395.1. Classification (NCBI taxonomy): domain Eukaryota; kingdom Viridiplantae; phylum Streptophyta; class Magnoliopsida; order Asterales; family Asteraceae; genus Deinandra; species Deinandra increscens. The sequence goes on along the minus strand of JBCNJP010000025.1, from coordinate 5,820,811 downwards.
GCCAAAAAATCAACTTAGTACATGTAGCATAAAAAAGGCAAGTACATTATGAGGAGCTTTGTCACTGTTTTATATCAGAGGTGAAGTCAAATTTCTAATGAGCTTATATCAGACCCACTATTATTTGAAAACTAAAACCATGGACCATAACTAAAAGCCAAGTAGATTATGTTGGAGCTTTGTTACTGTTTTTGCATCAAAATCAAGACCTGGAATCTGCTCTTAGTGTTTAGTTATAAGTTTCTTGAATACCTTAGAAAGATAAAATTAGCACAATTTTGACTACACAAAAACACATGAACTACACATGTATAGGCTCGAATAAAATCAGCATAAAAAACAAGTTCACTTTCTACTTGAATATAGAACACATGAACTACACATGTCTAATTATGCAGGGTGGCCAGTAGGGCCCTGGGTTAGCCCGGATCGTGGGTCCATTCAAAACTGTTTGCAGATGGTTATCAGATGGGTCCATTGGTTCATACATCACTATATTTTCTACAAAACATTTATAAAAAGTGGAAGTTAAATCCTTAGGATTGAATGTAGAGCAAGAAGTGTTATCAATAAGGAGCAAGTAGTAGTAAAACAACCATATTAAGCGAGTACACACGTGAGTTTTTAACATCCATTTAACCCCCTCATCATATAACATCCATTTAACCCCCTCAGAACAGGAAATTTAACATCATTTTATACTTGAATAACTTAGAACATCATTTAACATCAATCTATACTTGAATAACATAGAACATCTATTAAACATACCCGAAATGGATGCGAGATAAACTTGATATCATCAAATGGATGAACTTGTTAACAGATGCAGCTGACTTGCAATGAACCTGCACCAAAAATCCAAATCTCCATTGTCATTGCAAACGCAATAAATAGATAACCCGAAAATAAGAAAAATATAAAAATTCAAATCCTCTTACCAGAATGAGAATGCATATAAAAGAAGAATGATAGAAAAAGAACATGCATACAAAGAGCATCCCATACACATATTATTTAAACAATTAGCATGTGTTAAAACCGTGTTGCTGTTCTTATTTATAACTACATGGCATGCACTATTATTGTGGGTAACATAATCCATGGTTCTAAGCTGTTCCTGACCTGGAGTTGTATATTGAACATGGAACTAATTTGTTATGCTACCATATGAGAACAATGGCACATTGGCTTAACTAAGCCTGCTTAACTCATTAAATATCAGAAAACATAACATAGATCATAAATTAATCTCATTATAAAGAGAAAGGACCAAAAGCATGTGAAAAATAATAAATTAAAGACACTTAGACATACCTGCAACTGAGACAAAAACAAAGAGCATGAGCACCTACAATTCACCAAAAAGATAAGTCTTAAAAAAAGGGCACATGTATAGCTTCAAAATTAACTTATTTACAAATAAGAGAATGCTTAAAAGTGAAAAGATTATTTAGCGTCCTAAATATGAACTACAAAATCTAATTTGACAATTAACCTCTTCAAATGAGGCCATGTAAATAAAGTTGGTTTCATTACTCCTAAAAATAAAAGCATAAAACAAAACGAAGGTCATAAAACAAATGGTAAACCAAAAAAATTCTAAGAGCTTGAAGAACCAAAAACCTTTTTTTTCGCACCAGAAATAATATATTAGCAAGGATATTAGGACATCAGTTTAACCATAACTACAAAACTCACTAAATACCAAACAAAGAACATAAAAATTGGCACTAATTCTTCCATTTTTTAAGAGCATAATAATCTAGCTTTTATGCCTTGGCTTGTGAACACAGAGTTGTCCCATAATCCACCGACTGTCGAAACGAATAAAATCAACAAACTAATTATAAAACATAAACGACTTACAGTCAATAATGCAGAGCAAAATGAGCAAAACCGATACCTGATGGTGTTCTCTATGAACTCTATAGCCTTCAATATATCGACAAACCTCACAGAACCCTATATAGATGGACAATGACGAAGATTTAGATTCAGATTTTTAAACATTCAACGATTCCGATTGAACCTAAATGGTAAGATGATTAGATTGGGAAAAAACACAAAGAGCAATCGCCAATCAGCAATTAACAATTTTGATTGAAGCATAAGTTATACCAAAATAGCTAACTCTTAAAAAATTAAACCAGATATTCATTAACATACATGTACCAAAGATATGGATTAAACCTGCAAGAACGCCAACCATCTTTTAGCGGTGCAAAATATGTGTGCGCAATTGCAAATCCTACAGACAAATGACTCAAATCAGCAAGGAGAAAAGAAGGAGATGCAATTCCAAATGGAAGGAGAAAGGAAGAGACTGAAACATGTAATTCCAAATGGAAAGATGCAATTTGTAGCGGAGCAAATCTGTTTGGGCGCGTTCAATTTTGAACTATCCTCGATCTTAGCCTTCCAATCAGTAATCATACCTATTGAACGGAGATGATGAAGAGTATAAAATCATGCCCATCGAAGGGAGGAGAGAGGGTGGAGAAGCGTGGAGCAGCGAAGGCGGCGCCCTCTGATTGTTGTGGTTCGATGTAGGCGTGCAAGACGGACAGAAGGAGTAAATGCAGAAATAGGTAAATTCCTATTATAACCTTACTTTTGAACGACATGTTTTTTTCTAAAATTTTGTTTTAATTTTGACGCTTCAAACACTTGTACATGATGCATAAACTTTTGTACGCGTCTTAAGATTAAGGAAGTTTCATTACCAAATTACCCTTTTGAGCAATATGTATTATATATAGTAATAGATAACATAACAACACATTACATTACAAAGTACACCAGAAAATAAAGGTACAGGTTACAACATAATCAATCCTTGTCCACAATTGTTCAGACCAACATAAACATTTGTCCGGTGATAAAAGTAGATTCACCAATAATACAAGTCTCGAATACATCATAATAATACCATGAAAGAGTAATAGTCACTCCATAAGATCACAACTCTAATGAAACGGTGCTCGATCAACGATGTCGAGGATGTCACGGATCTGGATAATCACTGATAGCAACAGGCGAATGAGGCTGGCGAAGTCCTCCGCTGTAGGAGTAGAGGCTGCGAGAGCTCGGATGGCCTGGTTGGCCTCAACGGCGACTCCATAGGCGTCAGATAGGTGAACATGCAGGGTGTCGAGGGCTTGGTCCTGAGAGGTCACGCGGGCCTCTAGGACAGCAAGACGGGTGGCAAGGTCAGTGATAGTGGCAGGTGGAGCAAGGCTACGGATGGTGGCATGAAGCTGGCGGATCTCATCGTCACGACGGGCGATGCAAGCAAAGAGGGATGATACAAGGGAATCGACAGGGATACCAGAAAGAACAGGGCTAGGTATATCGGAAGGTGCTGGGGCATGTGGTGGCAGTGGCACGTCCTGGGTCTCAGCAGTGGCGGATGGCTCTCCGATCTCAAAGGTGCTGTCAGCAAATCTCACCCGTTTCTTGGGTGGCATCATCTCTGGTTCAGCAGGTAGCTCATCGGGCTCTGGGGAGAGGGAACGTTTGCGAGACGGCTCTGACTCAGTAACTAGACAGGAAATGTGTTGTCTACTACGCCTGACCGACTTCCTAGGGGTAAGCATACGAAGGGGACCGTTAGGTGTGGAGCGATACGGTCGGAATGAGGGCTCACGAGCGGGAGAAACAGGGCTAGAAGCGGATAGGGTAACGGTGAGAGTATCTCCGTCCTCATCTGCATCGGTGATGTTCACTGTGAAAGGCGCGTGCTCCTCCGGTTCCTCGTCAGTCGTCGCATCCTCCTCCGGCTCGGAGTCGGCATCGTAGGGGCCATCGAGAACACTGGTCGGTGAGCGAGGGGGTGATGGAGCCTCAGTAGTGACTGGTGATGCTGGCTGCTCCAAGTCGGAATGTGCTTCAGCCTCGGAATCGGAAGTCAAGTCAATCGATCCGTGAAAAGCCATGCTGCGACAAAGTTTCAAAGTAATGATGATAATATATATATGTTACGTAGGGCATGTGAGTCAGTCAGATAGGCAAATAATGATGCATGCAAGTATGACTAACAGAGCTTAGGCTATAGTCTAGACCCTATGTATGCAATCTAGTTCTATAACCTTGGCTCTGATACCACTCTGTATACGGGATATGTATATCGGGTCTAGCCACCTAGGAATATGAGCCTGGTATCTTATGTAATTATTCGTGCTAATGTTAGGAGGAACTGTAGTATTTTTCTCATTTTTCTTCGATTTACGTTGGCTGCTTTGTGTGTTTGGGGCACCCGGTGTCACAAACTCGGAACATCTGTCCGGGTCAACATTATGTTGTGAACCCGTATACGAGCTGTCACACCCTGTAAGATTTGTGTCGGGATGCGAAAAAGGTTATCACAGTCAAGGTTACGAACGTACTCTGGATGGTTCAACAACTAGAGCCGTTTTGGAAATTGTTAAATTGTTGGAGTAAATAGGAGTTTTTCCAATATCATTACGCAGCGGATTAATTGTAATGAGAAAAGTAAATAGTTTTAAGTTTACAACACATAAGTTTCAAAAGATTTTTAGGACATGACACCGTTAGATGTTATGTCGGGAAAATCTCCAAAAGCTAAACCATACTCCAGAAACAAATGAAAAGTCCTAAGATGCAAAGGCAGGAAACGAGCAAGCAGGTCCGATGCATGCACAGCAGTTAAGTTTAAGTACCTGAGAATTCATACGAGAAAACGGTCAACAAATAATTGTTGGTGAGTTTCACAGGTTTAAAGTACTAGCAGTTAAAGGTTAAATGAAAATAGTAATCAGAAATAGTTCATGTTAATAAATGACAATATTTGATAAGACTAGTTGATAATGTTACCATGTACCCTGAATACCGAAACTGACTGTTTACCCACTCTTGGTACCTATAGTCCGGTTGGTACCGCATAGATATGACATAACAATTTGTACTCTTTGACAAAAGACGGAGTCACGATTGGAGCTACCAATCAGAGCAGGGGCGTTAACCCAACAGATCTATTCAAATGTTACCGTTTGCAAATGATAATTAATCGGATTCAGTTAATAGTGGGGTTTGGGTTATAGCATGAATGAACATGAGATAACAAGTATGGACAATGGAAAGGCACATGAAACAGTTATGATAACAAGGTCTAATTTTCTAACATGGAAAAGATGTATGTATGAATTCTCCCCCAAAAAATAAAATAGTTAAAGGAAAAAGGGGCCGTGAAAACTCACATGATTCAGTGATGGAAATCGGTAGCACGATCAATGAAAATGCAAGCCTAGATAATTATAAGACACGCAATAAGTAATTGGGTTGACAATAAATGTCACTCCAATTAGGTAGGTCAAGTCTTGACGTCATAGTAGCCTTATGGTTAAACGATTTGGAAAGTCAAGGTGAAAGTGTCCGGTTTTAGGTTTATTTGGAAATAATGTAAAATATATATTTTTAATTAAATAAAATATATAAAAATTCCCAAATAATATTTAAAGATGGTAAATATTTATAGAAATAAATATTAAGTCAAAATGAGGGTTTTTATATGAAAATTGGTTATTTTGACAAATTAGCCAAAAGCCGGGCGATTTCGCGGTAATCGCCGATTACACGATATTTATCCGTTTAAGTTAGAAATCAATCAAGTTCAATAAAGTATGATTATTTTCTGTCCAAAATGGGTGGATAATGATTTTAAGTGTCGGTTTGCATTAGTTTGCCGGTTTTGTGTGTTTAGTGTCGGTTTTGCCGTTTTGGTCCCGTTTGCCCGTTAAATGACACTGTTAGGTTCCTAAATTCACCATAAGCATTTGTAAACATGTTTTCATCATTAAAATAACTCTATGAGTTCATTTGGACCAGATTTGGGTTTTGTTACAAAAATGGTGTTTCCGGGCCCGTCGGGTGTCGGTTTTAGTCCCGGTTTGTGCCCAAATTCAAGTAATTTATAAAGAGATATTTTGGCCATGTCTTAGGTTCACTTTAACCATCACAACCTACTGTTTAAAAGTCCAAAGTTTCTGGTCTAAACGGATCTTTAGTGAAAAGCAATTTCTAGGGTTTTTAAAGTGTACTTTTGCATGTAAAAGTTTGCTATGGTGAGTTTAAGCACTAGTAATCTTTCTAAAGTCCAAGATATCATATTTTGACTATATTAAAGGTTTAAAAACGTGTCATAGGCATCAAGGGGTCCAAAGTTACAAGATCTACACATAATACATGATAAATACAATGTTAATGTCTAAAAAGGCAACCTAAGCAAATACTTGTGTACAAGTCTAACCAAACTAAATATTGAACATAATAATGTAAGTAAATACTATCATGAGTTTCTTGTAACAAGATGCATGGTGAAACATAAAGATAAATACAAATAAGTAGACTTTTATAGTTCAAAATGGTGTTTAGACAACAATGTGAGTCAAGACTTGTAAATGGAGTGATCTAGATATATAAGAATACTAGTAATACTTGTTAGAACAAGATTTAACTAAGAAAAGTGATGATGGAACCTTGTTAGGAGATGGTGATGGCCGAAAATGATGATGATGATGGCTGTTCTTGAGTGTTCAAGCTTCCTAGCACCATGGAACATCATAAGAATATGAGAGATTGAGTAGAAAATCTAGAGAGAGAGTAGAGAGAGAGAGAGCTTACGGGTTTGAGGAAAGGAGAGGGCAAGGAGAGAGTGCTCTCTTGAAAGTGTAAGTAACAAATGAAGGCTAGGTTGTAAAAGGTGTTTATGTATGAGAGTTAGATGAGAAAGGGAGTGTTTGGTTGTGTGTGATTCGGTCCCAAAGAAACCGAGAGAGAGAGAGGGACGGGTTAAGAGGAGAGGGAAAGGAATGAGTGTGTTTGGGTCTTGGTTTGAGATAAATATCTAGTAAGTGAAGTGGGTTAATAAAAGTTCAAGTGTTTGTATGTGTGTATGTATGTTTGTAACCGAAAAAGGAGAATGGAAGGGGGGGGGGTTTCGGTCCCCTTGAAACCGATTTACATACACACACACTACTAGTATATTTCAAATCTCATTTGCAAGTGAATGTGTGTGTGTGTGTGCTTGATATTTTCGGCCAAAGAGAGCAAAAGAGAGGAGGGAAAGAGTGGAGGGAAAATATTACACTTTGGGTAATAGAATTGTTGTCATAGGAGATAACCTCAACCTATGGTTGTTAAAGTGAATGTTGGTTGTGTAAGGGAGGTGTTGGAGGTGACTTGAAAGGGAAAAGAGAGTCAACCTTAGTACAAACAAGTAACTAAGTCAATTAGGAGGTAATGGTGGTGGTTGGTTGTTGTTCTCGGCCGAACAAGGGGAGGAGGAGCCGGGTTCGAAACCCGTGGGTGGAGGTCGGGTCACGAGGAGAAAAAGGGAGGGTGACGGGTCGATTTAAACGTGAAGGAACTAGAGGAAATAAATAAACGGATCGAATGTAACGAAACATTTATAAAAATAGTTATCCACGACGTTTCAAAATAATTTAAAATGACTTGGTTTGAATTGAGAATACTCAAAGGTTAATAGCTTGAAAAATCACGTTGCATGAATATATATATCGCATGCATGCAATAATACAAATGTCGTGAATGTTAATAAGGTTTAATAAAATGTTTTGGACATAAAATATATTAAAGTTTACGTAAGGAATGGATCACAAGTCTCGTTTCGTTGTCGTCGTCTAAACACATTGTTACTTGGTTATGAAATTGTTTACATAAGTTATATGTGAAATGTGTGTCATAAAATGACAAAGGTTGATAAAAGTTTATTAAGGTTTAATGGTTTCAATGAACGTAAAACGATAATGAAAATTAATGATAAATCCACAAGATGATGGGATCATGTTTAACGTTTACCACATATTTTGGTAAATTTGATAAATGGACTCGGTTAGTCGCTTTATTATTATCGAAGTTCCAGCGACCATTTCGTGCAAAGAAGTCATCATGTTCAATTATTGCTTACAACATGGATTAAGGCTACGTCAAGGCTATGTTCCTATTGTAAATGAATGTAATTATGATAAAATTGGCACGTTGCAAGTAAACAGTTACGTAACACAGTTAACACAAAAGTATATATATTATCGGTTTAAGTCCTTGGAAACTTACGGGTTGTTACACGAGCTATATCGTGGCTGCTCTGGTACGCTTTCCCGTGTGCCAGTGTATGAACTACGGCGGGCCTGTTCCTGAGCCCTCTGTTCTTTGACTTTATTGGATGGGCGACCTCTGGTATCCTTCTTCACCTCAGGCTCTTTCATTTTTGGTTTAGAGTTTCCGCGATTAAAAGCTGACCTCACCTTTTCATAGATATTCCACTGTATGTGTCTAGGTTTTGACTTCAGATCTTCCTTCATCTCCTCAAATGCCGCGTCATAATCAATGTCAACCCCCTCGTCAGCACACGCTGGCTTACGATAGTCCAGATTCCTCCAGAACGTGTCAATTTCTTCTAATGGAATTACGTAGTCTGTGAAAGAAACAGAAATGTTAAATAATTGTATTTTTATAGTTAAGTGATCGTATAAGAGTTTTACACACCTGGAGTCTCTAACATTGTCTCTAGACGACATGCGCACGGAATACCATAGCCGATCTGGAGTTGATGCCCACAGGTAATATTATACAGCTGGTGTACATTCTGTAACCTGTGAATCTCTCCCACTAGTAGATCAAGACATTTGTGTGACACACGACCCCTTAAACGGTCTAGCAGTCTGAAGGCCCGGTGATGATTCATGGTCTTGACTATGCTAGTCTCCAGAGATTCTTTTAGCTGAACCAACTGTAGCGCCTGGACTTCTTCAATGAACCCGACAATCTGATCCAACCTTGTGTGGGAGGTGTTTACGAATCTTTTCACGGCCGAGTGCTCGCTCTCGACCCTGTTAGTCGTGTACTCCCCATAATTTCTGTTTTGATTGATCCAAGCGCACACAAACTTATGTTTATAACGGCCCAACCACTCTTTATCCATATAGTCCAACACACCTGCCAAAACCAGATTGTTAAATTTAAAAAGGATAGACAATAAGTATTAGGCATGTAAGAAATTGTAATGTAATATGGAGTATGGTACTTACGTAATCGGTTAACGGCTGCGAGTCGTTCATATATTTTGTTTCTATTATTCTCGTATGCACAAATGATAGCGGAATTACACAACCGCCACCAATGGTTTTGAAACCTCTTCCAGCTATATACTTCATCATTTCCGAAGGATTGATGGCAATGTTTACTAATGTTCTCGTAAATATGCCACATACAAAGCTGGTGAGAAGAATCTGGAAATACTTTTTCACATGCATTGACGAGTGAGAGCTCTCTGTCGGTAACTATGACGCGTGGCTGTACACAACCCCGTAACATTTCCTTTACGATTTCAAGCAACCACGTGTAGCTATCCTCACGTTCATTGTTTAAGAATGCATCCGCGATCAGGAACGATCGGCCAGTGGATGTCACACCAACCATTTCAACAAGTGGCATGTTGTAAACGTTCGTTTTGTAGGTTGCGTCAATAAGCAAAACGTACGGGTATGCCCGCCAAACTTTGTAGCCAGTCTGGCTACAGAAAAAGATCTCTCGTGTTATTTTGGTCTCCTCATCCACTCGAATGTGGTAGACGTACTTCTTCTCAATGAGTAAGTTCTCAAGAACTTCCATCGGTGTAGTACCTACTCTCTTTCTCGCCTTAATTTTATCCTGGGCGTTATAAATAGTTTTAAGTACGGAAACATTATCTGGAAATTTCTTCTTTATAGCAGATAGTATTCCTCTTGGCGGCACGTGCTCCTGCATTAGGTCAGAAAGTATAGCTTCTTCTGGTTCACGAAGTCTCCTGACATACGCGTGACCCTCGAGGTGCCTGGCCCGCCGATGGTTATGCAATGGGAATTTCTCAATCAACCGATATGAATGGGTCATGCCATCGTACTCACCAGTCAGCTCGAACGGACAGTTTATTTTCTTACTACCGGTTTTCCTTTGGGTGGCTCTGCTGACATATACCCCCCAACGATCACATTTCAGCCACACCTTCTTAACAAAAGTTGATTTTTTCTTCGGGTTGCTACGTCGTGTTATAAGCGCGTAACCATTCTCACGGGCTTTCTGCTTGGCCCACTTTATCAACTCATCGTGAGTTCGAAATACCTACAAATATTATTAAATTAATTAGTTTAAAACAAATAAATAAATACTGAAGAATTATTTTAGACAGTTTAAAATACATATCAAAAACACCTGATCCGTGGAATAATCCACGTCCTGTGGGAATATTTTACTTTGACCAAACTCGTCAAACTCGTCAAACTCATCCGAGCTGTCACTTTCGCTTAAGTTTCTTTTATCTGTTTGTTGTTCTGACTGATATTCATCCTCATATTTGGAACCAACATGGGGTGCAGCTGAGAAATTATTTTCTTGACCATAATTGCCATCGGGTATCTATAAACAAGAAAAAGCAGAATTTTTTAAATTATAAATACAATAGGTACCCATACAATATTAATTAATAGACGTTCATATGGTTTTTTCTTGCCTCGTTCAAGTCGAACAACGCCTTTGAAACAAAGGGGTTAAACACTTTTAATTGAGAAGCATCCTATAAAAAGAAAAAAATACAAAATATTTATCAGTTTAATAAAACCCTATAATTCATTAACACCTCAAAATAATTACAGAATTTTATAAAACAAAATTCATACCTGATTTAAGTCGAACACCGCCTCGTAAAACGACGAGTTTGCCCCATGTATTGAAGATGTAACCTTCCAAATAAAATAAAATAGAAAATGTCTTCATAATGTCATAAATCAAATTATATTCAAAACAATATATAAGATTTTTTTTTAAATTTTACATACGTTTTGTGAAGACGGAACACACGACGACTGTTGGGACGATGGATCCCACGTTGAGTGTTGGGACGATGGATTCCACGTGGAGTCATTAGACGAGGACTCGTCAGGAAAAAGATAATCCCAGTAAGACATTTGTGTATAAAAGTTTACTAAAAAGTGGTCCAATAAGGTAGGACCTGAGGTGTTCTTATGGTGTAAATATGATAGAAGAACTAGAGAAATGGTCCCGTTTATAAACTTTGATGTTTTGATGTTGTTTTAAACCTGGTTACCCGTCAAACTTAATATGTTCATCGTACTGAGAACGTACTGAGAATCTGGTTGATCGCGACATTATACGGGGCGTATTTAGGTATACGGCGTGTATTGCAGGAATCTCTGACCCTTCTGTAAGTTTCCTGACCTAATACGCAGCGTTTTTCCTAATACGTGGCGTATTAGGTTGCTTTCGCAGGAATCTCTGACCAGACACATGACATCATACGCAGCGTATTTACTAATACGCAGCGTATTAGGTTGCTTTCGCAGGAATCTCTGACCAGAGATTCGACATCTCGGTCATTCATAAAATAATACGGGGCGTATTCAAGAAAACGTCGCGTATTAACCCACCTACCAAGATCCAGCCATTATTGTTTGGGTGGTTTAAATGTCGGAGTTAGGATAAAACGAAACTTTAAATTGTAAACCCGGGTCGTAGAAGAAAAAAAAAGAAAATGACTACCCACCCATGGACTGTCCGGTCTGTAAACGAGCCCACGTTAATGGTGGATGATGCCTACGCAAATAACCCGGGGTATTTTACTTTAAAAATCATGCATTACGGTCATTTTACCGATTTGCCGGGACGAAGATACGTAGAAGGTCTATGTACGCTAGCTGATTACTGCCATGTTGACGAGTTCAGATTCTTTGATATGGGTCTGATAATGCCCCGTTTGGGCTATGAAAATATAAATAATATGTGTTTTTATTACAGGAAACCCGGGTTTGATCTTGACAATGGGCTTGAACCATTAAGGAGTGACGAGGATGTTGATCGTCTTATTTCTTACATCGATGAAAACATTCGAAGTTTGTACGTGTACGTTCTTGACAGTGAGTTAGGGGTAAAAACTGAAAAAGACTATCCGAAGATCCGGGTGAAAGTTCAGGCCTCAAGTTCTACTTCTAGAAGAAAGTTGTTTTAGAAGAGCCGGGTGAAAGTTCAGGACTCTGTTTTTATATTTAACGTTACATAACGTATTTGTAGCTCTATGTTTTTTATTATAAATGAATAATAACTTTTATTAAGGAGAGAAAAGGTTATACCCAAAATTTAATTTTTTTTATTTATTATTACAAATAAGGATACATTTTAAAAATAAACTACAACCAAAGACGACTAAATGGAAGGTTCAAAACGACATTGATATAATTTCTCAGCCATTTGCCTACGGTAAGACATACATGTCTCCTTAAGATCACCGTCCATATTTAACGGCGTCATCTCCACTAACTTTTGCATCAACAAACATGCAACAACCCCCGAATCGGGACCTATACTGGAACAATCCTTGGGTAGATATTCTTCGTTTACAGCAAAGGTCAAAATCTTCTGACCCCGGTCCTTGTGACAACCCGTATATTCCAGATTAACTTTAATATTATATTAACGTGCAATTGTCTGATTATCTATGTGCATTAGGCTTAATTTATTTAAATTAGGTGAATTTACGTGCGAACATAGACAAATAGATCCGACAACATTTACCCGTAATGGAAATCGACTTAAAGTTCTGTGTTTATTCAAGCTAGAACATCAATAATAAAAATATAAAAATATTCGTTTTATATTTTTCATAACTTTACGTTACGTCGTAACGTGTTTAACACGAGTCGTTGTTTCAAACGACGAATTCATTTCATTCAAAACAAAAGTTTACATTCGTTTTAATTCAAAACATTATTTCACCTCGACAAAAATAATCTTAACATTCGATTATATTCAAATGTCAAATCCAAAACTATTACGTTGTGTCCGACGTAATCCAAACATAACGTTCATTCGAACGACAATGCATTTCACACAATAATTAGTTTTATTCCTAAAACTATTTCAATCCAAACTATATTATATTTTCACCAAAACTTCAAACAATAAACGCTCATGTCGAGCAAAGTTTTTATTTCCAAACTTTAGTACGTCATTGTGCATAATCAAAACGACAAACAATCAAGACATGTGACATTCCCGTTCATTCAAAATTAAACGCGACACTTATTCATTTTTTTTTTACTTATATTTATATATAAATCATCCGTTCTCGAGCCGAAAACCGACTTTTCATTCGTTTATCCTTTTGACTCAAACGAAGTGTCGACGGACTCGTTGGATCGACCCGGACTCAACCCAACCCGACCCGAGACCCGGTTCAGCCCAGTGAGCCCAATGGGCCTACCGGCCCATTTCCCTTTTTCTTTCTTCCCTTCGGCCCGCCTACCGGCCCAACCCCCCAGCCCGGCCCGTTTCTTCTTCGGCCCGACGGCCCAGCCAATGCCCGCCCGCTCTTCTTCTTTCTCGGTTTGGGCTGAAGCCCAATCCTTTCTTTCTTTTCCTTTCGGGCCGAACCCGAGGCCCAGCTCTTCTTCTCCTCTTTCTTTTGTTCCCGAGTTCGAACCTCACCCCCACCAATTAATTCTTTTTTTTCTTTCTCCTATGAGCCGGCCCATGTATACTCTCCAACTAAACCCTTAACTAATTTTCCAAGTAAACAAACCATTCCTAAACACTTGTTGGTTTGATTTCCAATACACACATGTCTATATGTTTTTGCTACCTAGATCCCAAACAATGTCCATGGGTTAATGTTAGTAACCAAATTCATGTCATCTTAATTTTCAACAAACTTGTCCCCATGAGTACACTACAATCTTAGTAACCATTGGACAAAGCTCTTACCCATTCAAATGAGACAATTCTTGTCTCCTCCTCCCTTCCAAAAACCGGTTCCTATGCACCTCATAACACACCCATTTTGATCAATTCTCCAACCATTTCAAGAGATTTCAAATTTTGGCTCAAACACCTCCACCACCTCTCTTTCTCTCGGCCTAGAAACCCAAACCCGAGCCCCCTTTCGGTCCATGTTAAAACCGAACCAACACACCACCACTTAACCACCTTTTATAAACACTTAGCCTCCTCATTTCTCACTAAACACACCTCTATTCAAGATCAAGGTTGGGTTTGGAGCTAAACTTGGAAGCTTTGTTCAACAACTCATTATCGTCATTACCGATCTGGATAACTCTAAGTGAGGAAACTTACTTATTTTTCTTTAAATCTCTCCTATTTATATGTCACATGTCATGTTCAAGAATAAGTCTTGATTTGGTTGTTGTATGACTGCTAGCAAACATGTATGTTAGTATGGTTATGTGCTTGTGATGGAAACTAGTTTATGTTAAAGAGATTATTTGACAAAAATATATATATAACTTGTATGTTTTGTTAAAAATGCCACTTTAATGACCAAGTTGGATAACTACTAGTTCTTGTATGTTAAAAATAGTTTGGAACACTTAACTTGGTGTAAAATGTAAGAACAAAATAATGGAAATCGGATTTTTATGAAAAATATACATTTTACAAAAGCTGATTTGAGATGACACACAATTCTGCGTGTCATAAAATGTTGTCACCTTAAGAAAATATACAATTTTTCCAACCTTTTAGACACTTATAGTTTTGATTCCAAAACTAAAACCAAAATTATCTAAGGATGATTTTAAACTTATAAAAGTGTTGACCAAGGATCTAAAACATAAAACTTCAAGGAAATGTATATATGGAATTTTCGGTGACAAAATATCATTTATTTTCGTGATAAATTAAGTTAAAACCTTGTAACAAATCTGTGACCACTTAGGACTTGTAATGTACTATTAGGGCTGCCAAGGATGTCCTTCCAAACATATAAAATGATTTGAAAAGTTAAGTACTTGAAAACAAAGCGGTTAAATATCGTAACTACGACTTTTCGGTAAAAATTATAACTTATTTTCGGATGAGAATTGGATCTGGTCCAGAACATGAAACATGCTTATTTTGACATATAAAAGTGGTTTATAAAGTTCAAAGTTGGAAAAACATGTTTTATAAACAAACCGGACAAAAACTGTAACTTTCGGTTACTCGAAAACGTCGGATTTTACAAGTTAAACTTCCATCGATTGAATTGGCAACTCAAGACCCTAAAACACATTAACACAAGTCTAATAACAAATCCTAAGTGTTAAGGAAACTTAAAAGGTCATTAAACGAGTCAAACCGGTCAAACCGGTGAAACCGGTTAACTACCGGACAAACCCACACTTATATCTTACAAAAATATAATATCATATATTTTTGGAAACACTTCTTCATACAAATAGACATATTTTCAAGTGTCTAAATTCTTTTCATAAAACACGACATGTACCGTGTATTGACGCGCGGTATAATGCGCGTGTTCAAACGTTAATAAATGAAAGATTTATTTATTAATCAAAAGGGTTCAAAACTTTACGAATATTTAATAAATTAAATATACGTGACGATTTATGAAAAATAACATATATTATTCAATATATATTTCAAACGCGAAAATTCAATTATTATTTATTCAAATAAATAATGAATTCCATCAACTTCAATATTATTTATTAGCCAATAAATAATATTCTAGGATTTCCATCACTGTCATCGGGTAATAACAGTCGAGACTTAACCTTGAACATTGGGTGACGTATTCACTAACCCATATAGCCAGACCCCTAAGACGTCTTAATATTACATTGTAGACGCTTGCTAGGCTACTTCATTCAATTCATATTTGTCAGACCATCTTCATATCAAGTGAGTTTCACGGCCCCTTTTACTTATTTCTGTTTTCAAACTATGGGGGAGAATTCAATGAATGCCTTTCAAATTTCATTTTGTCTGATATTATGATTACTGTAAGACGTACTGATTGCATGTTCTTTTCATAAACCCCAATCTGTGTATTCATGTTGATTCATGTTATATGCCTAAGTCCCACTATTAATTGAATTCAATTAGTTCATTCGAAACGATAGCTTGTGAATAGATCTATTTGGGTTGACGACCCTGCCCCGACTTGGTCGCGCCAGTCCTGACTCCACGGAAATAGTCAAGGGGTACATTAGTTATTCTGGTCATTCGGTGTACATGGGGTTGGACACCAGGAGTGGGTAAACAGTTAGTTTTGAATTCAAGGTTCATGCTTGATCTTTACAACATCAGAGTCAATAAAAATAATATCATGACGGCCAATCATTTCAAACATTGTTTCAAACACTGATTCAAACACTCTTCAAACATTTTCATGTGCCATCAAACCTGTGAACTCACCAACAATTCTGTTGACTTTTTAAATTTCTTGAATTCTCAGGTGAATAAGGATGCAATTCAATATCTTTCTACATAGATCCTGCTTGTCTCATATCATGGTCTGCTTGCCGTGTGTTCATGCATTTCACTTGGGAGATTTAGTCACTTTACACCTTAGGGTTGTCATGATTTAAAATCTCATATCATTGTCTTTTGAAACTTAACATGTACTTCCACTACTATTTTCCGCTGCCACTGTTTTAAATATTTAAATAAATGTTTAGGAATTATGTTTTTGAAAGACAAATGACTTTTCTAAATATTCACTTAGATGTCAATCATTCATAACCATGACCATGATGCCAAATCAGTCACATGCCCACATTCAGCCATTCTCGGGGTGTGACAGACGTGGTATCAGAGCCATGGTTATAGTGAATTAGGATGCATCGGTCTGCACCTAGTCTATAACCTAAGCTCTGCATCATTCATTCGTGTGTGTGCATTCATGCATTGCCTTGTATGTGTGCTAACTTGCAAACTGTTATGCCTTACTGTCTAAGATAATTGCTTAATATATTATTATATATTATTGTTATAAACTTGGAATCGTCACATCATGGCAAACAAGGAGATTATCGTGATACCACCGGACTCTGAGCCAGAGCCCAATTACGCACTATCTTCATCCGACTACGTACCTAGTTCACCAGAGTATACACCGTCGAATCCTGTCCCAGAGACCGCACCAGTTCAGGAGCACTCGCCTCGCCTACCTTCTCCCAGGAGCATGCAGGATCATATCACATCTGACGACAAGATCAATGACGACCCTGTTGAGCCTGTTCCTGCTACATTCTTCCCTCTTATAGCCATTATGTCTGTTCCTGACACCATTGTTTCCATTCCTAACATTCCTGAGCCTATTCTATCTGTCCATGTAATTGACCATTCTTCTTCTGACCCGACACCGTCGCACCGTTCGTACCAGTAGGCCCTAGGCTTAAGTTCACACCAAGGACGTCTGCTATTCATTGTCGTCCCGTGACTTCAACCCCTGTTGACGGGCCTACCCCAAAAGGGCAATGGATTTCAAATCCACCAGTTGTTCCTTCCATTCACGAGGTCGGAGAGTCCTTCGCCTCTGTTACTGCTCGCAATTCCACTATTCTAGATGTCATTCCTGTTCTTCTGCCTGATCTTGTTTCGATTCAGTCTCGTTTGACCGATCACTATGACGCCATTCGTCGTGTGATTTCCGAGCCTCGTTCCTTGCTGGCATATGATACTGTTCAGACTCTCGAGTCACGACTCTCTGCGATCGAGGATCAATCTACTGCTGGTGGCTACACTATAGATTCGTTGCACGCCAACATGACTGATGTCTTCAGTGCTGTCACTACATGTATGCTAACGATGAAGTCTTTTGAGAGACGTATGCTAGCTGTGGAGGAGACCATTCTGCTGTTCACCGTTAAACAACCGTGCTTCCTCACCTCCACCTGCTCTTTAAACACTGCAAATCGAGGCTCTAGTCGCCCAACGCATCGCTGATGCTATAGCCGTTAATGAAGCTACCCGTGCCGCTGGAGGACACCACAAAGGTTCTCCTAGTGGTAAGATTTCCCCCGATAAATGTTGGAAACCCGAGAAAACGATTACCAAGAATTGTTTTCAAGGTTATGTCTAACATTCCAGGTGCCCGACAATGTACTACCAGGACTTTATGAACTGTAAGTCCATCAACTTCAAGGGTACTGAGGGTGCCATAGACCTTATTCCTGGTTTGAAAAGACTATATCTGTTTTCTGCGTCAGCAATTGCCCTGATCATTCCAATGTTAAATTTTCTGCCTGCCCGTTCATGGACAGTGCTCTCACATGGTGGAATTCACCTGTTGAATCTGTTGGAACTGATCTAACATTGCTAGCTACACTAAGCGTTTTCATGAACTCGCCCATCCTTGTCTTACAATGGTGATACCATTATACAAGAAAATTCGCGCATTATGACTCCCAATATCCAAGTGGACGTGATGTCTTCCAACCCAACCACTCTGTAAAGCGCCGTTCGTTTGGCACATAGTCTGACGTACCAGGCTACACGCCAAGGAGCATCCTTTACTAGGTAGACTTCTGACTCAAAACTCATTGTTGATGTTTGTTGTTGTTCTTCTTCTGGAAAGGAATTCAACTGTAAACGAAAGCGAAGTCATCATGGCAAGAAATGTTCTGAGAGGCGATCAGAGAATTAACCTGAAAAAGCCCTTGAACCAGTCAAGGATTTTGTTGCCTTTGCTTCTGTCCAAGAAACAGAGGAGTCTGGCTACACAGGGAACCTGTCACTGTGTTCGAAATGTAAGTTTCACCATGTTTGCAGTAACGTGTACTGCAACAACTGCAAGACGAAAGTCACATGGCCAGAGACTGCCCTTCCAGAACCTGTTACCGTTGTGGAGCTGTTGGACGCATAAAGAATCAACCGTCCAAAGAAAAATCAAGCTGTTGGAACTGCCCGCAGAGGAGCTTTTGTGATGAATGTTGGAGAAGCCTGACAGGACCCAAACACTGTCACTGGTATATTCATCCTCAATGATTATTATGCCTCTATTTTGTTTGATACTAGAGCCGAGAAAAGCTTTGTGTCCACTGATTTTTGCCTATAAAATCACCCCAAGTGCGTTAGACATTAAGTACTCTGTAGAACAAGCAGATGGTAGTTTAATCGAAACCGACAAGGTTTAACCGGAAATTGCTCTTTGCGTCTTTCCAATCATTCGAGTAGCATTGACTTGTTACCCGTCGAATTGGGAAGTTATGACATCGTAATTGGCATGTATTGGTTGTCAAAAAAAACCGTGCGGAAATTATTTGTCATCTCAGGCAAGTCAAAATCCCATTAGAAAGTGGTGAAACTATAGTCGTTCAAGGTGAAAAGAGTGAAGCCAAGCTAGATATTGTATCTTGTGTGAGAACTCGTAGATATCTTCGTAAGGGAGGTCATGCCATCTTGGCACACGTCGCCAAGAAGGAATCAAGAGAGGAGTTCCTGAAGGATGTTCGCATCGCCCGCGAAATTCCTGAAGTATTCTCCAAAGAATTGCCAAGCCAGTCGTCAGCTAGGCAAGTAGAGTTCTGAATCGATCTTGTTCCAGGAGCTGCCCCTGTAGCCCGTTCTCCCTATCGCCTTAAATCTTTTGAAATGCAAGAATTACCCAGTTGCTTCCCCTGGGGTTCTCCTGTTCTTTTCGTTAAAAAGAAAGATGGATCTTTCGCATGTGTACCGACTATCGCGAACTGAACAAGTTGACTGTGATGAACCGTTACCCGCTTTTAAGGATCGGCGACCCGTTCGACCGGCTTCAAGGATTGATCTGCGGTCCGGTTATCATCAGTTGAGAGTTCGTGAAGAAGACATTGCGAGGACTACTTTCAGAAACCGTTATCGTCACTATGAGTTTTAGAGATGCCGTTTGGCTTGACAAACGCACCGGCCGTATTCATGGACTTGATGAATTGGGTGT
Source organism: Deinandra increscens subsp. villosa (assembly GCA_039602395.1). Classification (NCBI taxonomy): domain Eukaryota; kingdom Viridiplantae; phylum Streptophyta; class Magnoliopsida; order Asterales; family Asteraceae; genus Deinandra; species Deinandra increscens. Next base: position 5,801,064 of record JBCNJP010000025.1, on the reverse strand, counting down.
GCAAGCCATACTTGGACAAGTTTGTTATTGTGTTCATCGACGACACCTTGATCCACTCCATCGAAAATCCGTCAATACTTAGGTCTTGCTAGTTGCTATCGAAGGTTTATCGAAAACTTTTCAATGATAGCTCAACCGTTGGCTGCTCTCACCCTAAGAGACAAGAAGTTTGTCTCGGAATCAAAAGTTGAGTCTGCCTTTCAATGGTTAAAGCAGAAGTTGCGTAATGCACCAATTCTATCCCTTGCCTGAAGGAACGAATGGTTTCGTAGTAAACTACAACGCATCCCGCTAAGGCTTATCATGTGTGCTTATGCAACGAGATAAAGTCATCGTCTATGTCTCCCATAAAATGAAACCTCATAAAAGGAATTACTCGACTCACAATCTCGAACTCGAAACTGTTGTTTTTGCTCTAAAGATCTGGAGACATTACCTTTATGGTACAAAGTGTACGATATACATTGACCACAAAAGTCTTCAGCACATATTCAATTAAAAAGAGCTTAACATGAGACAATGTCGTTGGGTAGAACTACACAACGATTATGATTGTGAAATCCGTTACCATCTTGTTAAAGCTAATGTAGTCGCTGACACATTTAGCAGGAAATATCGAGTTAAACCTCTTCGCGTTCGTGCCCTTAGATTGACCATTCAATCCAACCTCACATCTCTTAGTCAGAAAGCCCGACAGAGCATTCTACTCCAGGGATAGACTCTGGATGCCAAATTTCGGTTCTGTAAAGAAATTGGTCCTAGACGAACCCATAAGTCAAGGTTTTCTATTCATCCTGATTCTGATAAGATGCGTCATGGTTTGAAAGAGTTGTATTGATGGCCTAACACGAAGGCTGAAATTACCACATACGTTGGTAAGTGCCTGACTTACGCAAAGGTCAAAGCTGAATACTAAAAGCCCTCTGGTTTATTCATTCAACCTAAAACCCCATAATGGAAATGGAAAGAAATCTCCATGGATTTCATTACCAAATTGCCCAGGACCCAATCCAAAAATGATGCGATGTGGATAATCGTAGACCACTTGACTAAGTCTGCTCACTTCCTACATATCCAGGAATTCTATACCACCGAGCAACTTGCCAAAATCTACATGAAATAAATGGTATCTCGCCACGGAGTACCTGTTTCTATCATCTCTGATTGAGATATTCGTTTTACCGCTAGATTTTGGAAATCTCTTCAGAAAGCTTTGGGTACTCGTATCGACATGAGTACAACCTATCATCCACCAACGGATAGACAAAGCGAGAGAATGATTCAAACCCTTTAGGACAAGTTTTGTGCCTGTGTGATTGATTTTGGTAATGGTTTGGATGACCATCTACCTTTAGCTGAGCTTTCATATAGCAACAGCTATCACACTAAAATTCAAAGCCGCATTCCTGTCACTAATGTGATTTGGAACTTTCGAGATGCTAGTAAAAATCCGACCGATAGCTAATTAGCCTAAGTTATCTCATGAGCTTAACAGTGTCCCCGACATATTCCATGTTCTAACAAGAGCGGAAAACTTAGAATAGGTGAAACCTAGGCTGATCATGCAAGGCAAATCACAATTGTGGGTGCACACATAATTGTAATCTGGACTGCATGAAAATCCTGGTAGAACTTATTACGTGAGTGATTATGCCTAGCCTAGAACTTCTAATTCAGAATCCTATACATCTGAATGACTAACGCTCATCTTCATAAAAGAACCATTCGTGAATGCCTATCAACTCCATTTCATTCGTATACCCGTGGCAATCATGGATCCCGCGATCCTTGAAAGGTGTTATTCGTTTTAGAAAGCGTGATAAGTCATGCCCTCGCTACATTGGTCTCTTTGAAATCATTGAAGAGATTGGACCAGTAGCATAACATCTTCAGTTGCCACCTAAACTTAGAAAGGTTCATGATGCACTTCATGATAACAACGTGAAAAAGTGTATGTCCGGCGAATCGGCTCTCATTCCCATGGACAAGATTGAGATTCACGATTGTCTTCATTTTATCGAGACTCCTACTGATATCTGCGACCGTGAGGTTAAACGATTTTAGCAACGTCAGAATCCTATTGTGAAAGTTCATTGGACTCACGTCGAGGTCCTGAATACACATGGGAATGAGAAGATCAAAAGCGTTAAAAGGTATCCGCGTGTCTTTGCCAATGATGCCAACTCCGGTGTTCAAGACTAAATTTCGGGACGAAATTTCTCTAACCGGGGGAGTATGTGACAACCCGTATATTCCAGATTAACTTTAATATTATATTAACGTGCAATTATCTGATTATCTATGTGCATTACGCTTAATTTATTTAAATTAGGTGAATTTACGTGCGAACATAGACAAATAGATCCGAGAACATTTACCCGTAATGGAAATCGACTTAAAGTTCTGTGTTTATTCAAGCTAGAACATCAATAATAAAAATATAAAAATATTCGTTTTATATTTTTCATAACTTTACGTTACGTCGTAACGTGTTCAACACGAGTCGTTGTTTCAAACGACGAATTCATTTCATTCAAAACAAAAGTTTACATTCGTTTTAATTCAAAACATTATTTCACCTCGACAAAAATAATCTTAACATTCGATTATATTCAAACGTCAAATCCAAAACTATTACGTTGTGTCCGACGTAATCCAAACATAACGTTCATTCGAACCACAATGCATTTCACACAATAATTAGTTTTATTCCTAAAACTATTTCAATCCAAACTATATTATATTTTCACCAAAACTTCAAACAATAAACGCTCATGTCGAGCAAAGTTCTTATTTCCAAACTTTAGTACGTCATTGTGAAACGACAAACAATCAAGACATGTGATATTCCCGTTCATTCAAAATTAAACGCGACACTTATTCATTTTTTCTTTGATTTATATTTATATATAAATCATCCGTTCTCGAGCCGAAAACCGACTTTTCATTCGGTTATCCTTTTGACTCAAACGAAGTGTCGTTGGACTCGTTGGATCGACCCGGACTCAACCCGACCCGACCCGAGACCCAGTTCAGCCCAGTGAGCCCAATGGGCCTACCGGCCCATTTCCCTTTTTCTTTCTTCCCTTCGGCCCGCCTACCGGCCCAACCCCCCAGCCCGGCCCGTTTCTTCTTCGGCCTGACGGCCCAGCCAATGCCGGCCCGCTCTTCTTCTTTCTCGGTTTGGGCCGAAGCCCAATCCTTTCTTTCTTTTCCTTTCGGGCCGAACCCGAGGCCCAGCTCTACTTCTCCTCTTTCTTTTGTTCCCGAGTTCGAACCTCACCCCCACCAATTAATTCTTTTTTTTCCTTCTCCTATGAGCCGGCCCATGTATACTCTCCAACTAAACCCTTAACTAATTTTCCAAGTAACCAAACCATTCCTAAACACTTGTTGGTTTGATTTCCAATACACACATGTCTATATGTTTTTGCTACCTAGATCCCAAACAATGTCCATGGGTTAATGTTAGTAACCAAATTCATGTCATCTTGATTTTCAACAAACTTGTCCCCATGAGGACACTACAATCTTAGTAACCATTGGACAAAGCTCTTACCCATTCAAATGAGACAATTCTTGTCTCCTCCTCCCTTCCAAAAACCGGTTCCTATGCACCTCATAACACACCCATTTTGATCAATTATCCAACCATTTCAAGAGATTTCAAATTTTGGCTCAAACACCTCCACCACCTCTCTTTCTCTCGGCCTAGAAACCCAAACCCGAGCCCCCTTTCGGTCCATGTTAAAACCGAACCAACACACCACCACTTAACCACCTTTTATAAACACTTAGCCTCCTCATTTCTCACTAGCACATTCAAGAGAGACAAACACACTTTCTCTCAACCTCTCTCTCTCTCTCGGCTCTCTAAACATCACCGCCAACCACCACTATTCCACCATCAACCACCACTCATTGTAGTCCCTAAACACACCTCTATTCAAGATCAAGGTTGGGTTTGGAGCTAAACTTGGAAGCTTGGTTCAACAACCCATTATCGTCATTACCGATCCGGATAACTCTAAGTGAGGAAACTTACTTATTTTTCTTTAAATCTCTCCTATTTATATGTCACATGTCATGTTCAAGAATAAGTCTTGATTTGGTTGTTGTATGACTTGCTAGCAAACATGTATGTTAGTATGGTTATGTGCTTGTGATGGAAACTAGTTTATGTTAAAGAGATTATTTGACAAAAATATATATATAACTTGTATGTTTTGTTAAAAATGCCACTTTAATGACCAAGTTGGATAACTACTAGTTCTTGTATGTTAAAAATAGTTTGGAACACTTAACTTGGTGTAAAATGTAAGAAAAAAATGATGGAAATCGGATTTTTGTGAAAAATATACATTTTACAAAAGTTGATCAGAGATGACACACAATTCTGCGTGTCATAAAATGTTGTCACCTTAAGAAAATATACAATTTTTCCAACCTTTTAGACACTTATAGTTTTGATTCCAAAACTAGAACCAAAGTTATCTAAGGATGATTTTAAACTTATAAAAGTGTTGACCAAGGATCTAAAACATAAAACTTCAAGGAAATGTATATATGGAATATTCGGTGACAAAATATCATTTATTTTCGTGATAAATTAAGTTAAAACTTTGTAACAAATGTGTGACCACTTAGGACTTGTAATGTACTATTAGGGCTGCCAAGGATGTCCTTCCAAACATATAAAATGATTTGAAAAGTTAAGTACTTGAAACAAAGTGGTTAAATATCGTAACTACGACTTTTCGGTAAAAATTATAACTTATTTTCGGATGAGAATTGGATCTGGTCCAGAACATGAAACATGCTTATTTTGACATATAAAAGTGGTTTATAAAGTTCAAAGTTGGAAAAACATGTTTTATAAACAAACCGGACAAAAACTGTAACTTTCGGTTACTCGAAAACGTCGGATTTTACAAGTTAAACTTCCATCGATTGAATTGGCAACTCAAGACCCTAAAACACATTAACACAAGTCTAATAACAAATCCTAAGTGTTAAGGAAACTTAAAAGGTCATTAAACGAGTCAAACCGGTCAAACCGGTGAAACCGGTTAACTACCGGACAAACCCACACTTATATCTTACAAAAATATAATATCATATATTTTTGGAAACACTTCTTCATACAAATAGACATATTTTCAAGTGTCTAAATTCTTTTCATAAAACGCGACATGTACCGTGTATTGACGCGCGGTATAATGCGCGCGTTCAAACGTTAATAAATGAAAGATTTATTTATTAATCAAAAGGGTTCAAAACTTTACGAATATTTAATAAATTAAATATACGTGACGATTTATGAAAAATAACATATATTATTCAATATATATTTCAAACGCGAAAATTCAATTATTATTTATTCAAATAAATAATGAATTCCATCAACTTCAATATTATTTATTAGCCAATAAATAATATTCTAGGATTTCCATCACTGTCATCGGGTAATAACAGTCGAGACTTAACCTTGAACATTGGGTGACGTATTCACTAACCCATATAGCCAGACCCCTAAGACGTCTTAATATTACATTGTAGACGCTTGCTAGGCTACTTCATTCAATTCATATTTGTCAGACCATCTTCATATCAAGTGAGTTTCACGGCCCCTTTTACTTATTTCTGTTTTCAAACTATGGGGGAGAATTCAATGAATGCCTTTCAAATTTCATTTTGTCTGATATTATGATTACTGTAAGACGTACTGATTGCATGTTCTTTTCATAAACCCCAATCTGTGTATTCATGTTGATTCATGTTATATGCCTAAGTCCCACTATTAATTGAATTCAATTAGTTCATTCGAAACGATAGCTTGTGAATAGATCTATTTGGGTTGACGACCCTGCCCCGACTTGGTCGCGCCAGTCCTGACTCCACGGAAATAGTCAAGGGGTACATTAGTTATTCTGGTCATTCGGTGTACATGGGGTTGGACACCAGGAGTGGGTAAACAGTTAGTTTTGAATTCAAGGTTCATGCTTGATCTTTACAACATCAGAGTCAATAAAAATAATATCATGACAGCCAATCATTTCAAACATTGTTTCAAACACTGATTCAAACACTCTTCAAACATTTTCATGTGCCATCAAACCTGTGAACTCACCAACAATTCTGTTGACTTTTTAAATTTCTTGAATTCTCAGGTGAATAAGGATGCAATTCAATGTCTTTCTACATAGATCCTGCTTGTCTCATATCATGGTCTGCTTGCCGTGTGTTCATGCATTTCACTTGGGAGATTTAGTCACTTTACACCTTAGGGTTGTCATGATTTAAAATCTCATATCATTGTCTTTTGAAACTTAACATGTACTTCCACTACTATTTTCCGCTGCCACTGTTTTAAATATTTAAATAAATGTTTAGGAATTATGTTTTTGAAAGACAAATGACTTTTCTAAATATTCACTTAGATGTCAATCATTCATAACCATGACCATGATGCCAAATCAGTCACATGCCCACATTCAGCCATTCTCGGGGTGTGACAGTCCTGTATACCTACGCCAATAATGTATCTCATCCAAGAGCCATCCAAAACAAATCGCCATCGGATCGAACAAAGGATTAAACAATAACCGCGAATACTATTTCCTAAACCGGTGATTTGTCTAAAACTGAACCAGCTCCATTGTCTGCATGTCGATACGGCACAACAACCACTCTTTAACACCCCTTACGTGTAACGGCACATACACGTAATCGACCTCCCTGAAAGGCGGGAATACTTCATCGGTACCGTTGGCGTATCTAGCCGTAATCTTTGAATCATTATGACACAAGTCATCTCTAAATTGAGGTGGTAAGATCGACCAACGCAATCCCGACAGCCCGTTTTTCTTTAGTAACCCCTGTCTGCGACGCATCATCCTATTAACCCAGGCTTCAATGTTTTGTAAAAAATGTACAAAAATCAATCGGATAAATATAAATTAACAACCATACAAAATATAGAATATTATAGATGTAGAACCCATATAAAAGATTTATACATACATTTTCTGATAGTTCACCGTTTTCTTCATAGCAAAAAAAGAGCACCCCAGAATCGACCGTCTAACTTTGTGTTACCGAGAAATTTAGAATAACAAAACGGAGCATCTCCGTTGTTGTAGAACGTGTGAACATTCTCGGACCACGTATCAGAGTTCCTGTTTGGAAATATCCATCTAGGTGGATTACTTCTATTTTCCACAGCTTCCACCTCTTCTCGTCTGTTTGAAGATTCCTCACCGGTTCTTCGTGGTGGCCTCCACTTTTGTAAAATCCACTTTGAAGCTTTCGGGGTAGGTTGTGAATGATATTGATTGTCGGTCATCTCGTTATCGTGGCGTTTTGACATTTTTTGTGGGAGTGATGCGAGAGTTGGGAGAGAGAGAGAGAGATTAGAGAGAGTGAGTGAGATTTGAGAGATGAGGGAAAGAAATAAATAAGCTGCGGAATAAAATTGCCCTATACGCTGCTGCGTATTCCATAATACGGTACGTATTAGGGTATGATTACGTAATGATCGCTAATGATTAGCTGGATAACGATTGGTCTTACCCTAATACGCTGCGTATTATGGAATACGCCGCGTATTAGGATGTACAAATAGCACCACCCTTTAAAAATGCACAAAGTAGTGGTACATACTGTCAGCCATCAATAAAAAGCTAGATTTGCAACCCGTGTGGTGTCGTGGGAATAACACAGGCATATAAAACCGTTAAATTGTTATGACGCTACATAGAGAAAACAAAAATAAAAAACATGTAATGATTAAAACGCATAAAAAAATACTATGTTAAGATAATCTATGTGTACCTTTTTACACAACCAACAAAACATAAACTCTTTTGTTAAACTCAAACGACTATACTAATTATACAACTAAAACATATATCAAATTAGTTCATTTTAGATAAAAAAAAATTAAATTAAAGGGCTAGTACTCAGCACGTGGTTCACCTAAATGTTGCATTGTTGGAGTGGAGGTCATGAGTTTAATATGTTTCTAGTGTAATTTATGAGTAGGTTAGTGGATGTTTGTGTTTGTCGTAAAAAAAAAAAAAGTTAGATCCTCGCTTTCTTGACTAAATTGACCATGTGAAGTAGCCTAGTAACATTGCCCTAGTCTCATAGTGTGTTTTCGACTTAAGTAAATGACCTGCACTCATCATACCACAAACTTGCATGGCTCACCGCTAACCTAGCCATTGTGATTGCACTTGTTCACTTCTGTCCTGGTCAGCCTTGGTTCACTCTGGAATTGAATTGTTAAAGTTCTATCCTCTATGCTAGTTACAAATTAAATCCCTCATTATAGTAGTGCCAAATACTTGACCATTTTTACTTTTCTAAATAATAACTCAACATTTCTCATATGATTGTTTTGTAGTATATGCTACATGACTTAAAATCATAATAGGCACTTAAGTAAAACTTAAACTGCATGATCTTTGATTGCAACAAAAGAGTTACAAACAAACACGAGAACAATTTTAAGTCTCATATACAAGTAGTTTAAAAAGGTGTGGTGCATGCCACACGGATCACAGGCCTACGGTAAATCAACCCAAGGCCACCAGTGAAAACAACCATACGGACCGTAGGCCTACAGGTGTTAGAGACTTTTCAATCACTTCATTCATGTAAAACCAAATTTTTTTCTTACATCTCTTTTCAAGTCAATAGTATTCACTTGCATAGACCTTAATGATGCAGTAGGCACAATTGCATGCTCAGAGCATCAATCTACATATAAGCCGAAGGCGATAACTTAGGTAATTCTACCAATTAGCACACAGACTACATACACATATACTCATACTTTCATCCAACCTATACCCTCCAGGAAATATAAAATCTTGAACACTTAGGATATACTGTATACTAATTGATTAGGACATTACTTTTGTGAACACTTTAAGAGATCACCAACTCAATGGCTAGTTATCTGTTTAGCAACAAGTTCCACAGCAATGTAAACACATCCACAAACCATATATGACCCTAAGAGAGTATCTCCAGATACGGATCAATGAACTGTTAGATTCGTGTTTTAGCTAGCCAGCCTAACGGTCTAGCATTTATACAAGTGATATCTATTTTAGCTAGAAATGACGAAAGATATATGCTACAATGATCACACTAAGATATTAATGGACTATATCAAGAAAGCATGTTGGTTTGAGTGTGTGCAAAAGTATTTGTACAAAGAATGATAAGCTACCGACTTGCTATGGCTGATTTTGTTGTAGAGGCGGCTGTGGCTGCGATGGCTGATTTTGCTGTTGGGGCATGATCTGAGGTTGTGTGAACCCCCGAATATAATCAAGCATTTCTCGCCGTGGCTTCTGCGGCTGCTGGAGGATCAGACTAAATAGGTCCTTCAATTTCTTTAGTATGTCGTTCTTAAGTGATTCCTGTTGCAGAGCCTCATATAACTCCTGCTGCTCATGCTGATTTGAAGGTCCAGCACCATCAGAACTTGTATTGTACACCGACAGGTCCATCGACTGCCGCGGCTGCTGCTGCTGCTGATGATGATTTGAAGGCCCAGCACCATCAGAACTTGTGTTATACCTCCTCAAGAGGTCCACTGACTGCTGCTGCTGATGATGGAGCTCCAGTTGCGTTAACATGTCGGCCTGGTCACCAATTTGCTGTAGGGGAACCTCATATTCTTGTTGGTTAGGCTGACTTGAAGCTCCAGCACCATCAAAACTTGTATTAAACTGCTGCTCCAGATTCATTAACAAGTTCTGCTCTCTTGGAGCTTCAACCAATTGCTGGTCATGCCTAGAAGTCCTGGCTCCTTGACGGCCCATGTAAGTAGTCGATTCCTGTCTGGCAGCTCGCAACTCAGACTCGACTTGCTTCAACCTTTCCTGGAGAATTCGGCATTTCATACAAGTAGATGACGAGGAGGACGGCATTTCACTTGCCTGCCATCACAATTGCATAACAATCTCTTATTCTATAAGAATTTACTCATATCTTCTTGACATTTGAAAACAGAAATTCAAGATCGGATTGATGATAAAAAGAATCATGTTAACGAATTTGGAGCGCCATCCTCATCAACAATGGCAGGTCAAAATTAGAGATTATAACGTAGATTCTGCTTTTACAACACAGTGCATCGAACGTATATTATCAAGATCCGTCTTTCTAAAATCAAATCGAACAGAAGTCAGAATAGTCAAGGAGTGCCAACGATTAATTGAGAAAAACTCTGACCTAATTTACGTTTTGATTTAGATCGTTCCGTACCACCTGCAGAAAAGAGAAAACAGTCAACAGATGACCAATACATCGATCGTGAGTAACAAATTCCGAATTCTTCGTACCTAACCGATCGAGAGATATCAGGAGCTAGGATTCAACTACAAATATCGTTTGTCTGATCTTCAAAACGTTCAAAAACTCATTTATTGCTTTCTTCGGATGGAAGAAACTCCACACACACACACTAAAAAACGCAGAAGAATACTCGAACAAGCAACACGATAATGACGACGCTATGAGAGGGTGTATATTGATTCGTGTATGAATAGTATCGAGTAGAAGCTTTATTCGAACTGAAGAAACTGCACACACGAACAAATATGCAGAATTTTTTTTTTTTTGCAGAAACTAACAATATGAGAACCACCACGCCATGAATTGAAATTCACCGTCTACATTTCGAGACCGGGTTTGTTTCAACCGATCGATTTGGGCATTTGAAATTCAGAGTTTATTTTATTTTTGTAAATAAATAAATTTTGTGAACCCAAATTTTTTTTTATAACAGCCGAGATTTTATTAAAAAAAAAGCACCTAGTGAGACGCTTGGCCGAAACAATCAAAACAACGGGACCAAGAAAATTACATAACGAAATTGAAGGTACACCAATTATCCGAAGACACACCAAATTCTTTTGCCCGATTAGAAATCCAAAGGTAGGAAAGAGCCTTGATTTCTCTAATGATAATCTCAACCGCTTTGGCTTTACTATTGTGGTGTTTGTCATTTCTTGCTTTCCATAACACCCAACAAGAGACTGCAAGGATAGCGTGAATGAGCTTCTTCCATTTCTTTGAGCCTTGGGTGGATAGGTGGTACTCCATAATGTCTTTAAAGGAGAAAGCAAGAATGGGGGGGGGGGGCGGCTTTGGTCCAATCCATAATACGATCCCAGATGAGACATGCCACCGAGCAAAAGGTGTAGAGGTGCTCGATGGTCTCTGCAGCTTCGAAACACAAGGGGCAAGAGAGGTCCGGAATATGAATGTCGCAGTTATGAAGAGCATAGATCATGGGGATACGACCTAAGGAAGCACGCACATGTGTATGTTGGATTTAAGAGGAATCCAGTTGTTCCAGTCAAAGCAACTATCCGACTCTAAAGCCTCCGAAGCCATAATCTTTTTCCTTACTAAACAGGAGTGAAAGCCACTAATGAAATTAGTAAGAGGGATGTTAGCAGAATTGAGGGGTTGTTCAATTTTTGATAAGGCTTTCCAAGAGCCTGCCAAAGAAAGTTTAATTAGAATGGAACTCCATTTTGAAGATGCATTGGAGTGACAATCACTTTCCGCTATAGACTTGAATGGTCATTGAGAAATCGCCATATCAATTTAGAGAGTAAAGCAAGGTTTGCTGCTCTTTGGGATCTGATGCCGAGACCCCCGGAACATTTCGGAGAGGTGACTATTTTTCAATTTACCCAATGGATTTTTTTCTTGTCGATATTACTACCCCAAAGGAACCGCTTTCTGATTCTTTCAAGGCCATCGAGAACATTATTAGGTGCTCTGAACAAAGAAAAGAAGTACAGGGGAAGAGTGGACAACACCGAATTAATTAAAGTGAGCCTCCTGCCTATAGAAAGGTTCTTGCATTTCCAGCGCGAAAGTTTGCCATTAAATTTATAAAAAAACGGGCTTCCCACACTTAGCATTGTTCATGTTCCCACCTATGGGGAGATCCAAGTAGTTGAATGGAAGAAGGCTTGAGGAGCAACCAATCTCCATGGAACTAATAGACACTTGAGAAGCAAGAATCCCAATACCGACAATGCAGCATTTTCTAAAGTTGATTTTCAACCCCGACGATTGATAGAAACATCTCAGAATTCGGGAGATATTTGTGAGGCAAAGGCCCGACCATTTACCCAAAAACATAACATCATCAACGAATAAAAGATGGGAAATACTTGGGTCGTTGTTAGGAAGCGGCAAACTTTGAATAAACCCCATGATTTCCGCTTTATGCATAATTGAAGATAGGGCCTCTATAGCGATCACAAAGAGGAACGGGGATAAAGGGTCGCCTTGACGAAGCCCCCCCAGAACATGAGAATTCTGAAGTCGGGGACCCATTAACTAGGACCAAAACTCTAGAAGCCTTCAAGATGCCCGAAATCCAAACACACCATCTAATGGGGAAACCCATTTTGATAAGAACTGATTGGAGGAAACCCCAATTTAGGCTATCGAAAGCCTTCTCTATGTGCACTTTGAAAAGAAAAGCGTTGCCTTTAGATTTTTTTTAGCCATCCGACAATCTCGTTAAGCATAAGGGGGCCATCAATAATGTTTCTACCCGAGATGAAAGTTGTTTGATTTTCAGAAATGACCAAAGAGATGACTTTTCTGAGACGATTAGCCAAGCATTTAGAAATCATCTTGTGTATGACGCCAATTTAGCAGATCGGTCTTAACTCATGAGGGGACCTCAGATCATTTAATTTTTTTGGGTATGAGGGCGAGGAAAGCGGATGCGCAACTTGAGATATTCCCCCGATTCGTAGAACCAGTTAAGCACAGTAAAAAAATCATCCTCGGGCATGCTCGAAAACCTTTTGATGAATCTGAAAGAAAGACCATCCGGGGGGCCGGGGGATTTGTCCGAACCGCAATCCTAAACGGAAACCTTCACTTCGGAAAGAGAAAAATGACCAACAAGAAAATTACAGTCCTCCTGGGATAGTTTCTTCAGCGTAGAATCCAAATAATCGGGTCTAGAAGGCCACGGCTCCGTGAACATAGTTTTAAAATGGTTAAGAGCTTCATTTTCTATCATAGCAGGGTCTGAACACCACTGCCCATTGATAGTAAACCCAATTATCTTTTTTCCCTTCGAATGAAGATTAGCCACCCTATGAAAAAACCCCGAGTTTTCTCCCCCTTTGATGGACCACTTTATACGGGCTTTTTGTATAATATCCTTGAGTTTAGCCTTCTCCAACGCAGCGATTCAATTTTTGTAGCCAGCGAAGTTTTTCAGACCAGAATCTGAGATGTGACCAACCTCAGCTTTATGGTCTATGACATGGGCTAACTCCTTGAGTTCTTTAAGTTTTTTGTGGTCCAGCTCCAGTTTGTTTTTACGTCAGCATTTAATGGCCACTTTAATTCTCTTTAATTTACCCGCGAGAAAAAAGATCTGGGGCCGTGAGGGGGGTTAGAGCCGTTAGCACCCACCATGGCTTCTTCAAGACCAGGATAACTACACCAATAATTAAAAATTTAAAAGTAATAGGACCTAAATCGACCGAATTAGTACACAGTAGAATAGGGCTGTGATTAAATATTTCACGGGGAAGAGCGATGAGAACTGCATTAGGCCAACAGTTAAAAACTGAGTTGCAAACCAAGAATCTGTCGATCTTGCTTCCTTTATCCATTTTCTTTGTCATGAAAGTGAATTGCGACCGTCCCATGTGGTACTCAGTAAGGCCCGAGTCAGTAATGAAATTGCTGAAATTATCCGTCGTCGCTTGGTTAAAATCAGAGTTCAAGCGCTCCTCCGGAATTCTGACCTTGTTTAAATCACCCATGACTATCCACTCACCCGGAGTGCCCTCCATAAATTTCGACAAATTGTTCCAAAGTTAGAGCTTTTCCCGGGTTCCTTGAGGGGCATAAACATTAACCAAGTTAATTATAATGTCAAGCCCTAAAAGAGTCCCATAAATAACCATGAAATTCTAGTGTTTGAAGGAGCAGGATGCATGGAATATGTTTTGATCCCACACACACAACAGGTCGCCGGATCGACCTCTGGCGTTGATGAAATCCGACGAGAAATTACCGTTCCCTCAGAACCGGTTTACCAGAATACTTGACGAGTCCACAAGTTGCGTCTCTTGAATCCCCCAATAAATGAAATATGTTAAGTGATTTGAGGTCTCTAACCCAGTTGATTTTACCCTCGGCCCCCATACTGCCAAAGTATAATGAAAGAAAACCCATTAACTGATGATTTAAGCTTTATTCTCCCTGATAATACCACAGACTTGGTCGAGGAACCTGTCGACATTTATGCCGACAGCGCTACCGATTTTTGAAGCTTCGTCCACTTCCAAAGATAAGGCATTCAAGCGTGGAGAAGAGAGAGCTTTAGGATGTGGAGGGAAAATCTCATTATTTTGAAGCGCTGTCCCATTATTTTGAGGAATATGGTTAAAAGTCCAGAGGCTTGGATCCAAATCTCTGACTCTTTTCTTGAGCCTATTGCGGACCAAGCCCAAATAGTTTGAACCACGATTACGACCCGGTATAGATTTTCTAGGAGAGATATTTTTCTTTCTGGAACTTTTCTTTGCCATGTCGACACACCTAGGAAACGTCAAATCATGATTAGTGTCTCCAGAATTTTAAGAACCCCCATGCGCACCAACTGTTGCCCCCTCAACTGTCTGAACCTCGACATTGGCGCCATAGTCCGTTGAGTTTCTCGAAGCTTCATGAATTACGAAGTGTCTGACGAAGTACCAGCGTTCCGTTAATGTCTTGGCCGAGAGGATCCTTCACACACTAGACAGATGATCATGTTCGACCTCCACCGGGGAGGGCGTAGACACTTCTGATCCGATATTTAGGCAATCATGGAAAATACCGTCGTTTGAGACGACATTGATGAAATCAGGGACCCAATCTTCGAAAACCTCTGAGACATCGCACATGAATCTCCTTCCTTCCCAAACTACTGTAACTGGACCATTAATGTTGGATTGAACGTTTGCAACTTCTTGAAAGGTTGCAATTGAGTAAATCCGCTTACAACGAGTGGATTACTTGACCAAACAGAGCGCCCACTTTATCGAAAACCTTGGAGTCCCATATTTTAGGCAGAATCCCCATGGTTCTGATCTAAGCAATATGATCGGAGATAAAAGACTGACCCCTCCAATTGGCAAGCTTAACGGGTCATTCGTTCCATAGCGCTTCCACTTCCAAGAAATCAGAGGCCTCACCCGGGTTGGGAAATGTGAGCAATACCGAGAAACCACCGAGATATATGAGTTTGCAGCTCGATCTCTTGCCTTCATAGAGCATACGGTCAAGGCTGTAGAGATGAAAGAGATCAGAGGCTCTTCCTAGAAGGGCGGAGCCATTCCAGCTTTCGAACGCAGGGGTGGAGAGGCGTTCAAGGTTTAGGCACAACTCCTTGTGACTAGTAACCGATAGTGAGCAGTTAGAGACCACACTAGCGAAGGAACGACATGAAAAACCATTGCTCCGTCGATGCCAGAAATAGAATGCGTGAACAAATTGCCCGTTAGGGGGTTGACCATCCTTAATCCCCGCCACCGGAGAAAGGTTTGGCGCGACCGGAACCCCTTCTCTATTGAAACGTTCCAAATTTACCGCGATGTTAACCTTCATAATCTTTATTTTGTTGGGGACCCTCTTAAGCATTCGTTTGTCTTTAACCCTGCTGAACATGACGAATCCAAAAAATTTCTCGGCCATGTTTCTTCTTTTGGAGATGAAAGCATCCTTAAGATTTCCAAACCTCTGGAACTCAGTGGCAAGATGGGTTCTTTCGTAATACTTCGGAATGTTGGTCACATAGTATGAAACGATCTCTCTCCGGCTGGAAGAGTCTTCACCATGTCGAGAACGATTCCAATGTTCCCTTCCTCTCTGATACACCATTTTCCATACAGACTCCATTGTGAACCCAAATAAAGAAGTGTATTTTTCCTCATTTGTGATAACCGGGGACACTAATAGTTCGAATATTAAGTTCAAGAACCGGTATGACAAGAACATGAAAATATATTTTGAACCGCTCTGAAAAATAGCTAAAAAAAAACAAAGTAGAAGGATATAATCATGATTTTTTACATTGACTTGATTGATCCAAAACTTCTACTTGAACCAAATCCAAAACATCTTCAATCAAGTCAATGTAAAAAGTTGACAATTTTAAAACGTGTAAAGACTAAAAAAAGGATGAAGATGTAAGGGCTCAGGTATGTATCATCATAGCCTCCAATAATACTTTTAAGCCTAACTCAACTCAGAAAAGAAATTCCAGATCATCATAGCCAATCTTAGAGTAATCGTAACCATCAAAAATATAATAGTGGTGGTGATGCAATGGAGAACGATAGCTATCAAACCACAGGAAGATAAAAGTAAAGCCCACCACTGAAAGGAATTATTTCTCCTGAAGAAATGATGCTGATCAGCTAAAGATAAGTTCTCTTGGAAGGTATAGAAGACTCGAGATAAGTTATCTCGGAAGAACAAACTGCCCGAGATAACTTCAAGTTATCTCGGAAGGTACAGTTTATCTCGGACAGTGGATGTGCCCGAGATAACTCAAGTTACCTTAGTAAGGCAAGTTATTTCGGACAACAACTGGACTACTTCCACTTGTCTCTGACATACCTGATCCTGCTTTTCCCGCTCTTCACCTGACAAGAAGCTGACACTTTATCTTCTGGACTAGTTTAATATTATTTTAGTTCATGTATCTTTACTCGATGGTCTAGATGATCGTTAGAGGAATCAAGGGCTCTCCTTGATTCATTAGGCACTATAAAAAGACACTTGTAATCTGTTAATTTCAAGTATGTGTAAATGTAAAACCATGAAATGGGTTAAGAGAGAACGAGATGTAAATAAAAGTTTTTTTTATTGAAATCACCAAGAATCGATTACAAACTCTCAATAAAGCTCAAATAGAGAAACACTCTAAAAAACACATAGTTAAGATATGGTCTCTCTCAAGTTCCCTCAATTTCTACTGAAGACTTGAAGTTGTGATGCATAGTTTCTTTCATCCTTATCAACAGCTTTAGAAGACTTGAAGTTGTGATTAACTATTTCCTTTGAGTACGTAGGCAACATAAATAATCTTAGCGCAAAACTGAAAGTTCGTGAGCATTGGATCGTCTACTCGGTGTAGCTATTTCGGATGAGAAACGAGTAATTAAAGATTGTTTTATTGATCTAGAAGAACAATTACAATCTCTGAAACACTGAGAAATGACATAGATAAAAACTACTGAAAACACACACTTAAGATCTGAATTCACTCAACTCGTTTCGAATTACAAAGCACAAACTCCTATTTATACCTGACTGGCCGAACCTTAAGCGAACTGTCAGTTCGCCTGATCCGAACTGGCAGTTCGGATCCAGTTCGTTTGGCAGCTTGAACTTTGTCTTGATATTCACATCGTCTTGTCTTAATACTTCACACGACGCACATATTATGTATCAACAAACTCCCCCTAGTCGTGTGCAGTATCTTTAACAACATAACAAAACTGTATCTTCAATCAAACTCCCTCTTAAGTGTAGAATCCGTTCAAAATATCTTTAAACAAAATCTCTCTCAACTTAATAGTAGCTTGATTCTTGAATACTTTGACGATGCAGAGTGTATTTCTCTCTTTATCAGCAGCTTCAGAAGACTTGAAGTTGTGACATTTCTTTCACTTAGCAACCTGCTCAAAATTTAAATAATCTCTGCGCAAAACGTCTCTTCGAGACTTCAAGATATGATTTTGAAAACTTGATGTTGATACCTGATATGTGCGTCGTGTGAAGTATCAGATAATGTACAAGATCAAGTCAACTAGGTCTGGCCGAACTAGGTCCGAACCTGAAGTTCGGGCTGGCCGAACCTGAGGTTCGGCCGAAGCTCGGGCCAGTGGGTATATATAGATGTTTGGTCTTTGTAATTTGTGAGTTCTGAGCGTGTGAGATTTGTTAAGTGTGTGTTTCTGAGTGTGATTCTCTGAGTCTGTATCTGAGTGTTTACTGATTGTAATTGTTCTTCATTGATCAATGAATCAATCGGTTAATTACGTTTCGATGTTCGATTAGCTAGATCGAGTAGACAATCCGATGATCACGCATTTTCAAGTGGTATCAGAGCTTTCTAGTTCACTCTACTGATCTGTGGTTGCTATTCTCGGACTTTTGAGCGTTTTTCGTGATTCTCAAGTTTGTTTTTGCGTTGTTCATCATTCTATCGAGTGTTTGGTGTTAAATCTGTTCCTAAATCACTTTCTATTGATTTTTTCTGACTCATAGTATCGAGTTTCGTCAAAATCAGTCATTTTTCGCGCGTTTTTGAAAAATGAGTTCGAAGTTCGGAGTCTTCTGATCAGGTTCGGAGTAACTGCTCCGAACTTGAAGTTCGGTCAATATTCGGTCAGAGTTCGGAGCTGTTTCGGTCAGGGTTCGGACTATCTTGGTCAAGTTCGGAGTTCATTCACGTTCGGTCAAGGTTCGGAGGTAGTTCGGTGCTAGATCGGAGTATTTGAAGAGTTCGGACAGTTCAATTTGTTTCGGAGCTAGTTCGGACAAAGTTCGGACTTTGATTCTAGGTTCGGACGGAGTTCGGAGTTCAGTGTTAGGATCGGAGCAGGTTCGGCCGGCAGAATTTAAAAGTTGTTCAACGATGTCGGAATTTCATGCGTTTGCTGCAATGCAAAGTGCGATGCAAACCATGTTGAATTTTGATAATGAAATTGGAACAAGTCAGAAAGTTCCCAAATTGTTGAAGCTAGAAGATTATCAAAATTGGAAGAAACGGTTTTCTGCATACATAAGCACAAACGATATTGATCTATGGATTCCGATTCGGAAATTGTATGAACGACCAACTGAAGAAGGAGATTATAAGGAACTTCAAGATTTTGATGCTGCTGAAAGGAAAAGTTATGAGCTTGAAAAGAAAGTTTATGGTTATCTTACAATGGCTTTACCTACTGAATTGTTACATCAATTCAGCACTTATAAGAAATCAAAGCAATTGTGGGATGCTCTCTTAGCAAGATGTGAGGGTAATGATGATTACAAGAAAAGTCGGAAGAAAGTATTGAACAAAGAATTTGATAATTTTCAAAACTATGAGAATGAGAACATTACTGCTCTTGTTTCACGGTTTTCACACTAATGAGTGAATTAAAGGTAGTTGGTATTGAGAAATCTGACGCTGATTTGAAAGAGAAGATTATGGAAGCTCTACCTGAGAAGTGGGAGAATTATGTTTTGTTGCTCACTCATGACAAGGATTATTCTACAATGACGTTTCACGAGCTTACTGGAAAACTTCATGCTCGAGAAATGGAAATGTTAAATTCAAAGAAGTCAACTGCTACTTTGCAACATCCTGAGTTGTATCATGGTGAGAATACAGCAAGCATGAATGCTAAAGCTAAACCAAGTCTGAGTTCTGCACCAAGTACAGCCTTCTTGACTGGAATTTCTGATAATTCGAATAACAAATCTTCACGGGGTTGTAGCTTTACAATTCCAAAATTTTCAAATCAAAATGCCTTTTCTGCTGAATCAACAGAGGATTATGCTAAAATGATTTCTGCCTTGATTTCATCATCTTTTGGTTCGATTATTAAGAATGTTGCTGATGCAAAGTTAACCAGTGATGATCTTGATGCTCTTGATGATGATCAACTAGCTGAATTGGATATATCTTGGCAGTATGCTATGTTATGTCAAAAATTGAAGAGATTTTTCAAGAAACATGGAAGGAATTTTTCTGGTGATAAATTGGGTTTTGATAAGTCTAAGTTGAAATGTTAAAAATGTTCGCAGCTTGGACATTTTGCCAAAGATTGTCAACAGGCACATACAAGCAAGCCTGGTTTTACTCAATCACCCAAGCCTGGTTTTACTCAACCATCTACTAGTAACACCAGCAAAACAACAGCTTTAACTGCTCAACATGATGGTGTTTATGATTAGGGTCAACAGTTTGGATATGATACATCAGCATTAATTGTCACTCATGAGCAAGATGATTATTATTCTGATTCAAGTTCATATGACGCTACTGAAAATGAAAAATTTGAATCTAGGATTGAAGTCTTGATGAAAGAAAAAGAATTCTTGATTGAAGAAGTCAAGAGAATTACTGTAGATTTCAAAATGACTAATTCGGAGTTGGGAATTTCTAAAGAAAATGAGAAGGAATTGAGTCTGAAGAATGAATGTTTGCTTACAGAAATCAACTTGTTGTAGGAAGTTTTAGAAATTTCTAAACAAGATAAAAGAGATGTTGAAGCTGCAAAAGCTAAGATTTGTGAAGAAAGGGATGACTTGATAAATGAAGTTAAGAAATGGAAGGATGAAGCGGAGGATACTGCTTCTGATTTCATGAATTTATTTGATAAATCAAAAGTCAAGCTTGATCTGCTTACAAAGAATGTTGAAGAATCAACTGCTAAGATTGAAGCGTATCAAGTTGACATGGGAAAGTTGTTGGATGAGAAGCGGGAGTTAGTTCCTGTCAATAAAGTTCAAGCCGCAAATTTGGAGATTCAAAAGCGAAATGAAGATAAATTGAAGAAGGAACTATATGAAGGTCTTGATAATCTTTGCTTGCAAAAATTTGAAACTCACAAAGTTGCTAAGCGATTGATTGCTAAAGAAAAAGAATTTGCTGAGGCTCAACAGAAAATTTCTGATCTGAAGATTCAAGTTCTTGATGCTAATCGATTGTTTAATAATGTTTCAAATTCTCAAGTCTTCACAAGCTTCCTAGCTAATGATGAAAATTTTGAGAAGATGTTTGATAAGACTGCATCACCCCCTGCTCATATCAAAGAAGCGTTCAAAGATGTGAAGGAACAAGTTGATGCATGTTATTATTCAAAGATTTCATCATCTACTGTTGAGGATGAAAAGGTTGTGACGAAGAAGAAGAAAAGGAAGAATAAGAAAAAGAAGGAAAAGAAATCTGAAGTTTCTCCTGCACCAAAGTTTGTAGCTGGTTCATCTTCTGCTGATAATGAGACGTCGGCTACTTCTAGTGACAAGATTCAGTCTCAACCTGAGTTTGATGAAACGATCTTTTATGATCATAAGAATGTAACAGAAGTAAAAGCTGAATTTTCTCGATTAGCGAAGAATGGGCATTGTTCATCTGAGGAGAAGAATTCTGGAAAGCATGAAGGATTGGGTTTTCACAGGATGAAAGACAAAACTGAGAAGGTTCCAGCATCATCATCTCAAGATTTGAAGAAATTAAAGATGAAACAAGTGAAGAAGGAAGTTTTTCAAGCTGATAAAATTCAACCCGAGCGGTTTTACAAACTCAAGGGTTCGGATCAATTATTTTCTGATAAAGAATTTCCACTTCATTGTGTTGATGCTCGAAAGATTTCTGAAGTTTTTGTGAAAGCTCAAATTTCTTCTGAAAGTTCTCAATCTCGAAGCCCTACATCCAAATGGGTACATGATCACAGGCATCAGGTATATGATTCTCATTCTGATCATGTTCGAGATATTCATGTGTGTTCTTCGCAGGTACATCAAAGATGGGACAAAACGACAAGAATCTGTTATATTTGCCGCCGACCAGGTCATATGGCAAAAGACTGTCCATTACCTGCTGATTCACCGCAAAGATTTCACAAGAAATCAGTTTTTGGTAAACCTGCCACAACAAAGTTCTTTGATGAACAAGGCAGAGTTTTTGATGAAGTTGAGCCTACATTTTATCATAAACAAAAACGTTTTGTTCCAATGTTTTCAAAAGATCAAAACGTAGGTTCATCATCACAGTCACCTGTGATTGTTTCATCAAAAACTGAATTACCAAAACAACAACAATGGAAACCTAAGGTGGTTTCTAAGCAAAACAAGGATACTGGTCGACCAGAAGCGATTCGCTTCGGGTTATTTTTGGACTAATTAGTTTGACCAGTGTGCAGGTACTTCTAGAAGACCTATCGACGATTGCAAAGTTGTTGATGGAGGAGTATTTTGCTTAACTTAAATTTTATGATAAATCTTTCTATTCTGAAATCTGCAAACTATCCGTGTTGATTGATAATTTTTTTTTACTTCCAAATTTTTCTCAAAACCCAAAAATAGAGTCTTGTTTTTGTGTAAAATGAAAATCCAAAAATAGATTTTTCATTTTAAGGGGGGAGAATTGTAAGTAAGGGGGAGTAAATGAGAAAATGCAAATGCATGTTATAGGGAGAAAGTGAATACATGCCAAATATATAACGAAGGAAGATGAATACATGCTAAATATATAAAATTGTGAGAAATTGATCATTGGGAAATGATGGTACATTGGCTTACGTATCTGACTCATGGATAGAGTAGATGAAAGAGCCATAAGATCATTGTTTGATATGCTTGGTAGGCTCGGCAAATCAGAAAGTATTCAGATGTGATATACACTAAATACTAATGCTTGACCATGTGGATAACCTCTTGATGCATACGTCATGACACAAAAAGGAAAATAAGTGTGAAATTCAAAATGAGAAGTCACTATGTATACATGTGTTCATTTTGCAAAGGTTTAAATTTGTTTGATTTTCTTTATTTTGTCAAACGATCGGACTTTCTCTGTGTATCGAAAGATCAACCTGATCGTTGTTCGTTTGACGTTCTGCTTTATTTTCTTTGGTGTTTCGTATAACTCATGGACTTTCTCTGCGTGTACGGAAGTACCGACCTGATTGTTGTTGGGTTATACAATTTCAACTTGTTTTATTTTCTTATTTTGTTAAATCCGAGGCCTTATCTGCGTATCGAAAGATCGACCTTAAGGTAGACGATTTAACGTTCTTATTTCTTTTTGCATGGAACACAGTTGACGATATCATGAAAAACACTATGCATTGTGCAAAATCACAAGTGCTGTTACACAAACGGAAAAAGAAAGAAAAACTGAGAAAAGTCTGATTATGTCTGATAGTGTGGGAAACACTGGTCAAAGCATATCTAATCAATACCTTAACATATCCAGATGTTATGAGTATGATCCTGCCTGAGTTTAAGTTGGACAAATTATACCAGCAATCAGCATGACTTATATGCTTCGATTAATTGAAATTGAAGTGCAGTTCAGTGCGTTATGTTCAATATGATCCCATTTAGTGATCTTTCTTATACCAAAAATAGTGTTTGATTCTGTATTGCAATTTCACTTCATTTCAGAAAAGAACAAAGATTTTCGGTGTGTTTTAGCATAATTTTTGAAAAACCAAAAAGATTTTGTTTCTACTTTATTTTCGATCTGATCAACACGTGATACAAATCAATTTACAAAATCATATCTTGGAGTCTCGAAGAGACGTTTTGTGCCAAGATTATTTATTTGTTTGAGCAGGTTGCTATGTGCAAGATATCACAACTTCAAGTCTTCTGAAGATGTTGATGAAAGACTACAGATACACTAAAATGTCATCAAGTATTCAAGATTAAGCTGTGATTGAGTTGAGGAGGAGTTTGTTTGAAGATTCATTTCATTGAACGAACGGATTCTACACTTGAGGGGGAGCTTGGTTGAAGATACAAAGTTGATGATGTTGAAGATGTTGA
>JBCNJP010000025.1:5744557-5776948 GCA_039602395.1 Deinandra increscens subsp. villosa | reverse complement strand
TTAAAAGCACCATAAATTTATTGCTAATAGAGATACAACCACTTAACTAATAAGACCACTACTACATGATACTTGCAATTCCAACATAACTAATAAGACCAGTTTGAAGCCGAGTCGGAGTCACTGTCAGATGCCACCGGTCTTCAGATCCGGTGTCCTCCTCCAAGAATCTTCTGTGGTCTTCGTCCCAGTATTCTCGAAGGACCTCCATGTCCTCCAGGTGTGCTTCGTTCCAGGCATCTTCATCCTCTTCTTCAACTCCTACGAGCGAAAGTCGTCGACGAGGGGGTAGAACAACAAGTGGGGGTGGGGGAGGTGGAGGTTGAATAACCACCGGGGGGGTGGGGGTGGTGGAGGCTGTTCAACCACCTGGTGGGGTGGTGGAGGTTGTTCAGCCGCCGGAGCAAAATGAATCCGTCGTCCTCCACGGTATTCTCGAAGAACGTCTCTAGGTGGTGTAGACATTGCAAGGTAGTTAAACTTGCGTAGAAAATAGCTAAGATTTAGATCTTCAGACATATTCCGTTAGTTGTAGCTAACCCACATGACCCCTATTTATAGGAAATTGATATAGAAAAAAAGACATAATACGCTGCGTATTAGGGAGCGTATTGCATATACGCACCAGTTGTCATCTTCTTCCCCAAACATAATCCAAAAAATCGAGAGATACATTTGGGGTCTTGCTCCCGCCATTCAGGGAAGTGTTATGGCTTCTAACCCCACAACCCTCCAATCTGCTATCCGCTTGGCTCACAATCTGACCTACCAGGCAAACCCCCAAGGCTTGTCTTTCTCTCGCAAGGTTGCTGAATCCAAGGCCGTACCTGTATCATCTGTTCCCTCTAACCAGCTGAAATCTGACCGCAAGCGCAAACACGGCCATGATGGAAAGAGGAAGAAATCGTTTGACCTTCCTGAGAAAACCTCTGAAGCCGTAAAGGCTTATGCTATAACAACTCCTACACCTGATGCAAGAAAACCTGGATACACAGGAAACCAGCCCCTGTGTGGAAAGTGTAACCTGCACCATACTCTAGATTGCAGCAATGTGTATTGCAAAGGCTGCAAGGCAAAAGGTCACATTCATCGTGATTGCCCAAGTCGTTCGAACAAGACGCACCCCGTTGGAACCTGCTTCGAGTGTGGCAGCACTGGCCACTTCAGAAATGAATGCCCAAAGCTCAAACGAGAACCCGCCAGAGGAAGAGCCTTCGTGCTCAATGCTGCTGAAGCCCGTCAGGATCCCCACACCGTAACGGGTACGTTCTTACTCAATAATCATTTTGCTTCCGTTCTATTTGACACCGGTGCCGACAAAAGCTTTGTGTCTAGTGAGTTTAGAAACTATCTTAACGTCACACCAACTAGATTAGATACTAAGTACATAGTTGAACTAGCCGATGGTAAACAAATCGAAATGGAAGAATCTTTTTAAAACTGCTCTTTGAACTTATCCGATCATCCCTTCTCAATCGATCTATTGCCGGTACAATTGGGAAGTTTCGACGTAGTCGTTGGAATGGATTGGTTGACTAGAAACCGTGCCGAAATCATTTGTCATGAGAAAAGAGTCAAGATACCCCTTCCCGACGACAAAGTTCTGACAATCCAAGGAGATCGTAGAGGAACCAAGCTGGACATCATCTCGTGCATGAAAGCCCAAAAGTTTATGCGCAAAGGCTACCCTGCCCTCTTAGCTCACATTACAGCTAGTCAATCCGAGGAAAAGAAACTAAAGGACGTTTAAAAGCACCATAAATTTATTGCTAATAGAGATACAACCACTTAACTAATAAGACCACTACTACATGATACTTGCAATTCCAACATAACTAATAAGACCAGTTTGAAGCCGAGTCGGAGTCACTGTCAGATGCCACCGGTCTTCAGATCCGGTGTCCTCCTCCAAGAATCTTTTGTGGTCTTCGTCCCAGTATTCTCGAAGGACCTCCATGTCCTCCAGGTGTGCTTCGTTCCAGGCATCTTCATCCTCTTCTTCAACTCCTACGAGCGAAAGTCGTCGACGAGGGGGTAGAACAACAAGTGGGGGTGGGGGAGGTGGAGGTTGAATAACCACCGGGGGGGGGGGGTGGAGGCTGTTCAACCACCTGGTGGGGTGGTGGAGGTTGTTCAGCCGCCGGAGCAAAATGAATCCGTCGTCCTCCACGGTATTCTCGAAGAACGTCTCTAGGTGGTGTAGACATTGCAAGGTAGTTAAACTTGCGTAGAAAAGAGCTAAGATTTAGATCTTCAGACATATTCCGTTAGTTGTAGCTAACCCACATGACCCCTATTTATAGGAAATTAATATAGAAAAAAAGACATAATACGCTGCGTATTAGGGAGCGTATTGCATATACGCACCAGTTGTCATCTTCTTCCCCAAATATAATCCAAAAATCTCAAAAAACCCCCAAAAACAAATCGCCAGAGAATTCAAGATTTCCGGAGTTAACGGAATCGCCGAAGAAGAAGAATTCAATTCCCGTATACACATACAGGTTCGTATCCGTAACCTTTTTTCACCCAAATCTTGTTTTTTGGTTTGAAATTATAAATAGATTAGAAATCTTGGATTTGTTTAATATAGTTGCTAGATGGTAGAAAAACCACAAGGATAGATCCTTAGAACCATAGAACCACACTCGCCCGTCGTTTATGCAAGAATGTTAGGATTTTTGGCCTGAAATCTGCGACATTTTTGAACCCTAATTAACAATACGTAGCGTATGCCCTCATACGATGCGTCCAGATATTTTGACTAGATTTATTCAAATTATATTATTAAATCTTATTAATTCTTATTAATTCATATTAATTCTTATTTATTATTTATTATTTATTATTTATTATTTGTTGTTTATTATTTCGTATTAATTATTATTTATTATTTTTTTTATATGTTAGTTTTTTATTATTTGTTATTTATTATTTGTTATTTATTATTTCTTATTAATTATTATTTATTGTTTATTATTATTTATTATTTATTATTTATTTTTATTATTTGTTATTTATTATTAGTTATAAATTATTATTTATTATTTATTACTTATTTTTTATTTTTTATTTTTTATTTTTTATTATTTCTTATTATTTATTATTTATTGTTTATTAATTTTTATTTTTTATATTTTTTATTATTTATTATTTGTTATTTATTATTTATTATTTTTTTATTAATTATTATTTATTATTATTTATTATTTATTATTTATTATTTATTATTTATTATTTATTATTTCTTATTATTAATTATTATTTATTATTTATTATTTTTTATTATTTATTCTTTGTTATTTATTATATCTTATTAATTAATATTTATTATTTATTATTTTTTATTTATTTTTTATTTTTTTAGTATTTAATTATTATTTATTATATTTTTTTAGTATTTATTATTTAATATTTGTTATTAACTATTTATTATTTATTTAACTTTTTAACTTTTTAACTTTATTGTTTTTGGTTTTTTTTGTAGGTGTTATGGCTGGTTTAGAGATAGTTGATTATCCGTATCTCCACTTTGCCGCGGGGACCAGTGCACGAGAGAGACTTCAGAGGTTCATCACGTGGGATATTAGGGCATCGGATGCGGTTGACGTGCCGTTTTTTACGGAGATTCAGGCCATTGAGAGATACGACGCTATCGTACCGCCGGATACTCCATTCAGACGTCTTTTCGATACAGCCGGATTGCCCACGTACCCATTATTAGTTCTCGAGTTTCTATGCACTTTTGCTTACGTACCGGTTGTCGGTCCCTTCCCACAGGCCATCGAGGATTTCGTGGTAGAGCCCATTGCGGTTACTTTCTCACTTTTCGGGGTGGAGTATAGGTACACACTGTGTGCGTTTGCGGTCTTGTCGGGGTTATACACCGAGGAGGAGACACTATCCCCGATATACACTCAGGCCGTAAAGGCCGTTGCCCAGCATTCTCAGGAGCAGTGGTGGGATTCGATCGCCAATCCACCAGTACGTGGAGATGAGTACCGTGCTACACAGATTAGGGACCCACTTTTTAGATACCTGCATAAACTCATCAGTACCTCCATTACATCACGTGGCTTCAGCAAGGAGCACGTCACCCAGACCGATTTGTTCTACTTTTACTGTTTGATTCACGGCAGGAGTGCCGCCCTAACCCACGGCGAAGCACGAGAGTAGGAAGGCTGGGAGTGATATTTTTTGCAGGCCGTACATTACACGGATTGCATCGGCGATAGGTGTCCTCCAGCAGCACCAGCACGAGATGCCCCCACCACTACCAGCGAGGACACTAGGCAGGCCGACCATGAGCAGCATGAAGATCATTAGGAGGTTTGGCACACGTGTTGATTTTTTTTACCGGATGGTGGGGCAGGATCGTGAGATTTGGGTGCCAAAGGTTGATGGTGGAGCTCCGGCAGAGCCGCAGGGTGGGCAGGTCGGCCAGGGGGTCAGGGAGGACTCGGAGGGCACGGGGTGCAGGAGGACAGGGGGTGCACGCCGGGGACGTGGCACACGAGGTGCAGGAGGTGCGTCATAGGTATAGGGCAATCAGGATGCCTCGTGCTGTGAGGGAGAGGTTAGACCGATTGGGTGAGGTTCAGGACTGGCAGTCCCAGATGTTGCTGGTGATTGCCTCACGTTTGGACATCCATGACAATCCTCCATTTCCACATGCCCCGGGTGGTGAGGACGACGTTCAGGACGAGGCGACGGATGATGATGATGATGGTATGGATGGTGATGAGGATTAGGAGGACCATTAGCGAGGTCTCATTTTGTTTTTCGTTCTTTGTTTGATCATGTATGTAGAACTATCTTTTTTATTTTATGACGTTTTAATTTGATGAATGGATGCATCTATGATATATTTTGTGTTGTTTAACTTTGATGAATGGATGCATTTATGAAATATTTTGTGTTGTTTAACTTTGATGAATGGATACATTTATAAAAGTTGTTTGGGATGAGATGTATAGTATGGTATATTTACAAGTAGAAATGGATAATTTCACACATGAACTATATTTTGTGTTGTTTAAGTTTAATGAATGTATTTTCTTTTCTATGGTTTGATTGCTTTTCCATTAGATAAATAAATATCATGTGAAAAAGTTATAAATAAATTAAAAAATTAAAAAATATATTAAAATAATAAAAGATAAATTAAAATAAATTATAAATATAAAATAAAAATTAATTACTACATTACTAGGCCGTAGTGTAATAAAAATAAAATAAAATTATAATTTTGTTAACACGTTTTTTTATAATAAAAATACATTTCGACACCATTAACCAGATAATATTTCGATACGCCTTCAAATATTTCTGCATACACATTATTTCAACACCATCAACCACATAATATTTCGATACGCTTTCAAACAATTTTTCTAAATATTAATACTATCAAAAACGTCTCTCAGGGGGACGTGGGAGCCGTTCTTCAAACTCCTTTAACAGATTATTTTCCCTTTGATACTTCTTGCCGTCGTAGTCATCCAACTTACTGTGTACAACGTACACCCTTATACTCTTTTCATCGTTTTTAGAATGGTACTTAGTTAGCCAACTGGCGTCTGAATCATTCCTTAATTCCATCAAACCCGTATCAAAATTATTATGATTTTTGGGGTTAAAGTAATACCACAGGTTGGTCGTATCAAGAAACCCGAGATCCTGCATTATTAAATCCATGTATGAAAACGTAAAGCTACATACATCTATGTAGTCGACATGAACACATACACCGCCCTCGTATCTCCTACCATAAAGATGTAAAATGGCCTCCGAGAAATTATTTTAACGTGAAGTATTTTGCAGGATGTTGTGAGTACACATCATGTACCACCAATCCGTCATCATACACATTTGACGAACGAATTGAATACAATTTTGGGTTGCTGCTCATATTTTTTTCTTTTTTGGTGTAAACCGAAAAATTTCTTAAACATTGTTGGGGATATAGGTAGTTTGGATGATTATGATGTCTTTTATAGTTGGAAATTGAAAGTTTCAATCTACCTACCACTTCTACATCTATATGGAGCGTATATATACATACGCTGCGTATAAAGATTAATATACACCAACCGAGCTTGGTTTTCTCCCGGTTTTAATGCATGAACCTAATACGCAGCGTATATTTATATACGCCACGTATTGGGACAACCTCGTAAAGAGGTTGGCGGCTGCTGACTTCAATACGCTGCGTATATATATATATACGCTGCGTATTAGGATGTAGAAATAGAAGATTTTGTCTTTTATGGGTGTACAAATAGGTAAGATCTTTTTAAATCTATTGCATTGCATTTTTAGATAATTTGTGGTCATTTACCAAAAGTACACCATCGACTAACAAATTCAACCCATTGACCAGAGTATGCACCATCATAGGTAGGACCAAGACAATGTACCCAACAGCTTTTAAGATTAGCCCATTTACTCCAAACATCAAAAACCTTATCAAAGGCTACGTTTCTTCTCAAAAAGTCAATCCCACTCAAACTCTGCAATATGCTCCCAGGACTCCATTGAGATCCATACCTATAGTATCTTCCTACTTGGCGCCTCAGAATAACAATAGTACCATAGAAAGCAAACAATTGACCATAGACCTTAACATATTATTCAAAAGAAGCAATGCTCCCCAAAAATTGAAGCAAATGCCATACTAAGAACCCAGTAACTTACATTTCTGTTGTGTATATGAATTTTTTTATATAAAAAAACAACAGTAAACAAAAAAGTAAATTAAACTTAACTACCAAAACCCATCATATTCTTATACAAATGAAAATATTATCTTTGTAACAAAAAAAGCAAAAAAAAAAAAAACAAATCATGAGGTAAGAAAACAGTTAAGGCTCAGGTTTTAGTTATTCGTCATATAACTGGCAGAAATAGAGCTATATTAGAAAATCATCATAGCCTCAAATACAAAAACCCAAAAGCAAGCTTAGTTAAAACAACATCAGTAACGTAACCATCCGAAAAGATAATCCCCGGAGAAACCCCAGGAAAAACCAGTCCTCACCCGTAACAGATCGAAAAAGTAACAAATCCCAGAAACATAGACGCCGGTACACCGATGACAACGACAAACTTAAGTGAAACCTCATGTAAGAGAGATTACGTCGGCGACACCGGCGATCGTTTATCATAGAAAACCCAGCAAAACCGATGTTAAGGTCGGCGCATACACGGCAGAAACTGAAAGCCAATTACCGCACCAACATAAAAGATCCATATTAGAGCTTTCTCTCTCTAAACGACAAAGAAGAAGCCATGCAAGAGAGAGAGAGAGAGAGACCACAGATCTATGAGGAAACTGACGACCGTCGTAGAACACGGAACCCCAGATCAGTAAAAGCGTAAATATGTCGGCGATGGCAGCAAATCACCATAGATCAGCCACAATAATCGACAAACCGCCGGAAAACCTTCATCCGAAGATCTCTTTTTAAACCCTTGATCGCAGAAAACCGGTCGCCACCATCGATGAAACCATCGAGGCGAAGACACCAGTGGCGAGAGCGTCACATACACGGTCACCAAGTCACCGACTAAGACTACAAAAGAACAGGCGGCCACCATCGACCAAACCCTGGAGCCGATGTCACCGGAGGCAATGACGTCACCGACTAAAAAAACCGGAGGCCATGATATCATCACAACCATTTGTATAAGCTTCAACCTCTTATTGTGTAAGGATCTATTAGTTCCTCACGCGATATCAGTACTTGTTAACCTCGTGCGGAATCCGAGATTAACAAGTGATTCAAGTAGAAATCAGTGAAATATAGCAAATACAATAAAACACGTAAAAGAAACACAAACCGAATTGCAAAGCTTGAAGTATATCTGATTACTACACTTGAGAACTACGAATTCACAAAGTGAATTCGGTACACACTTGAATCCGCAAAACACCCACAAAAACCCTAGTGAATCAACAACCAGCCCCCTAAACTAGTTGTTACATCTTCCTTATATAGGGGGAGATTAGCTTGGAAAACAAGCTAATCTATCTTTGGTAACCCTAATTAACATAAAATTCCCGTATTGGACCACATAAGCCCATAAAACTCCACCTAAACTTATTCTAAATGAGCCCAAACCTGTCTAAATTGGCCCAATGACCCAATATACCCATAACCCAACTAATTTTCACCTATTCTATCACATAGGCCTTCAAAATAGTCCGCCAGGTGATGATTTAATACACAAGCCACAAATTATTCCCTTACAATCTTCCCCTTGGCTTGTGATATTAAATGTCTTCTACTTTCAATCTTCAGACTTGCAGTCTTCTCCTTGGCATGAACATGGGTTGATGAAGATTATTTATCTTGGATAATCTTCACTGGGCAACAACAAATGACTTTAGGGAGTGTTCTCTCAATCAGCATCAGCTTGAACTTCTAAAGATGACCAAGTAATGAGAGGAGGATTCTCAAATACTTGCTCCTACTTGAAAACTATTGAATCCTTGCTAAATGAATGGTAACTGTCTTGACTTGACTTTGAACTTCAGAGGATAAATTTTGAAAACCTCTATCTTGTCACACTTGATCGTAACTCTTGAACTATCTGCATTTACCTTCCCCTCAACTCATAAATGGTACCTTCTCAAATCTTTGGAAGCTTTTCTTAAACCAAGAAACTTCCCCTGAACATAGGGTAAGTCCTTTTTCCGGCTGGTTCTTCAACATCATCAGAAGCAGCATCAGTGCTTTTGCCAACTGTGTCCTTGACTTTCTTCTCCATGACATCTCATTTAACCTGTCATGCACAACATAGAACAAACACTAACCAGACAATGATGACTGGTTATCGGGTTAGCATTATTTGACCAAACAACTTCCCCTGAACCCAAGGGGGAGGTCACACCTTCTAGCACAAAACCCATAAAAAACTTATTTAAACTTCTCAAATCAACCTGGCCATGGTTGAAAAATAAACAATAAAAACTTAAGATGACTCAAAAGAAAAATAAAAATAAAACAAACATACCAAATTTCTAAACGAGAAGGTTTCTATGGGATCAAACCGTATAATCTGACCAAGGAACCCTTTTCAGCTTCTGTTACTCGAACACGTCCAGGTGATTGCCAATATACTGATCCACTTTAAACTCTAACCCTTTTCTTAATCAGGTTGTTTGTCACTTTATTATCTTTTATTGGTGCATTAATTATGAACAGCAAGTGGGTTTCAACAAATCCTAGGTACATGTTATTACACACTATCAAGCATATAAATTCCCTACCACATATTTTCACAACCTGAACCAGAAGTTCGAAACTGTGCTCGAGACTTGGTTGAGAAAAGAAAGAATAGATCAGATAGATTTTTTGGGTATAATATACAAAGTCAACTGAATTTTTGAGACATTTTTAATAATGCTCTCATCAGTGACAAAGGCTGAATGTTTTGGACTCTTGAGGGTCTCTTTTGATGTGCTCTTTGGCATCTTTTGGGTGTATAGTATTTATTTATGTATAATATTTTTATTTATTATTATTTTTATTGATGATCTAGAAGCACGTATGTATGAACAACTCCAGGTCATTGCTCACGCAAAGCAGATGAGAGCCTTACATACACGTGAAGCATCCCCAGGCCATTGCTCACGCAAAGGAGAGGGGACACCGACTTTTTGAGCTCAATTTCACCATATTGGAGACAAGCGTGTGTATCAGGAACTTAAACATGCAGTCAAATAGAAATGCAATTAACCTAAGTGCTGTTACCCAATAAACTGACATACGTTATCTTTAAATGTTTAACGCATACCTTTTCAGATTTCAGAGCCGAGCCTACCAGCATATCACCATGGATCATGTCTTTCACATCTGCCTTACGCGTGTCAGCCATCTTCAAAATGGAAGTTTATTTCACTTCCCCTTAAACAAACAAACAAAAGATTAAAAATTAAAAAGCACAATTTTTGAGGGGTCAACAATTTCATCTTTCATCTTTTCTATTCTTCCCCTTGCTTTTTAGTTTTTAATATCAACACACATTTTTTTAAACGCACACTGACACATCACTAAATGTCTACAAAAACTGGCCAAGCTAACCTTCAAAGTTTTTTTATTTTTTGAAAATTTTCAGAACTGGGTTTTCTTTCATGCACAACCATACTTCAAATCAAATTAGCCAAAAAACAAAGAATTCAGACAATGTTACCTTTTCTGCTGATCTTTTCAGATTTACCTCTCACAAGGAGAACATACTCCCCTTATGAATCTGCATGTCATGAAGTGAAGAGATGCCTCCTTCCTGTGCCTGGAACACTCACTATCAGAAACAAAGAAATGTTAATGAAAGTCCTCCTTGACTATTCCTGCACACATTAAGAGATTAGTTAGCCATAAGTACCCAGGCCATTGTTGTTCTGGGTATACCTGCAGAATCATTGAAAGTTATTTCTTTTAAGCACATTCTCTTTGAAAGATTGGGAATTGGGGTTGTGGGAACCTTTGTTTTGGGTTTCTTGCTTTTGTTGGGCATTGGAGTGGGCTTTGTAAGTTCATTAGAATTCAGACGACCATCATTGGAAATGACATTCGTGGGCTGATGGTTCTCTTTCCCTTTACCCTGAACCCTTTTTGGTGGAACTTGATAGACGTTTGATTTATTATCTATAACTTCATCAAATTGTTTGGAGTGATTTTTATACACCCCTTTAGGTAGGTAACACCGATTTACCACCTTTTTCACATTCCACCTCTCTTGATTATTTTCTGAAAGACCATCTTGTTTGGGAACCCAAATAGGTTTTAAAGCAACAACAGATTTGTTAACAGAATTATTCAATTTATGACCTTTGAAATCAGTTCTGGTTGGTTGTTGAGGTGACTTAGGCTTTTTGTCAACTTTCTGTACCTTTGGTTGCAGGGGTACAGACTTCTGCACCTTGGGGATTGAAGGTGCAGGCTTTTTGGTCACCTTATGTACCTTTGGTTGTGAAGGTACATGTCTCTGCACCTTAGGGTGTGAAGGTGCAGACTCTTTGGTCACTTTAGATACCTTTGAGCCTGTAGGTACCTTTGGCTGAGAATTTACCTTTCTGTGGCCAGGTTTGTGGTTTGTGCCACCATATGATTGCCCTTGGTAGTTTTGCAAATGAGCTTTAGGGTAGTAGGGTTCATATGGTCTATATAAACAATTTCTTGCCACATGTCCAGGATTCCCACACACGTGGCAGGAATGTTTCTTTGGGTATGCGGGAACTTGGGAATATTTCTTCCCTGTGGATACCCAAGATGGTTTGGAATTTTTGTGGATCCACATAACTTTGCCATTGGGCCTAGTTGTTAGCACATACTCCCGCTGTACTGGCACAAATTGGTCATACACAGAATTTACCTCAGGATATGGGATAAGGTCATGTGGTCTGGCCTCGTGCACACCTTCTGCACATTACTAGTATTATCACAAACATTAGCACACACATTCAAACAATCATTCAAACCAACCAAATTGGCATCAGTAGGCTTAGGACCAGCAACCTGTGGTCCCTTACCCTTTCTCAAAATCCTGACTTTCCTCAAAGGTTTAGAAAGTTTAGGATCACAAACACCGAAATTAAAAGCACCACAAACAGAAGTTTTGTCAAAAACATCAGACTTAGCAAAGCGCAATTCAGACTCAGACTTATTTGACGCAAAAATTTCAGTTTTAAAGTCAGGAAACTTTTGATTCTCAATGCCAACACTTTCCCCTTTTGAACTTGCTTCTTTGTTTTCTGTATCTGCACAAGAAGTAGTAGGGTTAGAAACAGGAGCAGTAATTTTAATAGGACATTTTGAAAGTCTTTTGTCAATGTCAGCTAAAGAATCTATTGTTCCCTTTGATGGTTCATGTTCAGAAATCATCTCATGCATATATGGCATAGGCACAGTGTGAGATGAAGTTTCATCTTTGTTGTCATCCCCAAAACCCAGACCTGAATTCTGTTGAACATACTTCATCCTAACATCTGAGTTATAGAAAAGAGAGCTTGCTTCCAGCATTTTTGATTGAATCTTATTATTAGAGTCCAATTTACTTTGAGATTTAGCAAGTTGATCTCTTAATTCTTCTACCTCTTTTGTTAGTTCTTCAACTTTTGTATTAGCAACTCTTAGCAAAACTCTAGTGTCACTCAGTTGATTGTCAAGATTTGTGGCATCTAACTTAGCAACTTCATACTTTTCCCTATTTACTCTAGCCATATCTTTAAAATTATTTGACTCTCTATTGGCACGTTCACAATTTAGGGATTCATAGTGAAATTTGCTTTCAAAATCTTTAAAAGAATTGTACACATCTTGACAGTGAGAGCTAGAGCAAGTGCATACCTCTTTCTTACCTGTATTGGCTTCGGTGGCACCTTGTTGAAGTAGAGGCATGATTTTCTTTGAATCCTCTTCTAGTGCAATCCCTATAAAAGCGGCAAAATCACTATTCAAAGAATAGTACCAAAAACTTAAAACTGATTTGGACCGAAAAGTGGGTTTGCGATCGGAAAGTGGGTTTTCGATCAAAGAGAGGATGGGTCAAACGGGGTTTTCGGTCGGAAGAATCTGGTCGAAAAGTACTTTTTGATTGCACAAGGTTTGGATCGAAAAGGGGTTTCCGATCAAGCAAGGTTGGGTCGAAAAGGGTTTCCGATCACACAGGGT
The DNA here is from genome assembly GCA_039602395.1 of Deinandra increscens subsp. villosa. Lineage (NCBI taxonomy): Eukaryota > Viridiplantae > Streptophyta > Magnoliopsida > Asterales > Asteraceae > Deinandra > Deinandra increscens. Next base: position 5,764,271 of record JBCNJP010000025.1, on the reverse strand, counting down.
TGGATCGAAAGGGGTTTCCGATCACACAGGGTTGGATTGAAAGGGGTTTCCGATCACACAGAGTTGGATCGAAGAGGGGCTTTGATCGAAAAGTCTCGAATGGGACTTTCCGATTGCGAATTGCCGACGATCGAAAAGTCACTGGGTACTTTTCGATTGAGACTTTTGATCGAGAAGTCACAAGATGGGACTTCTCGATTATGATCAGCCGATCGAAAAGTCTCAATTTGGCACTTTTCGACTGAGGGACTACTGATCGAAAAGACACTAAAGGTCTTTCTCGATCAAAGGTGAGCAGCAAATGAGGTTTACGATCAAAGTGTCTCATCGAAAAGTCTTGAATGGATCGAAAAGTCTTCTATGCCCATACACAGGGTCTCGAAAGCTTCTGTTTTTTTTATTCTAAACCTGCAAAAAAACTTCCGACTTGTGCTAACTGCGAAAATCACAAAAACACTCAAACTGTTAGTTGCCAAAAACCTGAATCAGATATCGCGAGAGCCTCGAAACTTGCGTTTCTTGGCTCTGATACCAATTGTAAGGATCGATTAGTTCCTCACGCGATATCAATACTTGTTAACCTCGTGCGGAATCCGAGATTAACAAGTGATTCAAGTAGAAATCAGTGAAATATAGCAAATACAATAAAACACGTAAAAGAAACACAAACCGAATTGCAAAGCGTGAAGAATATCCGATTACTACACTTGAGAACTACGAATTCACAAAGTGAATTCGGTGCACACTTGAATCCGCAAAACACCCACAAAAACCCTAGTGAATCAACAACCAGCCCCCTAAACTAGTTGTTACATCTTCCTTATATAGGAGGAGATTAGCTAGAAAAATAAGCTAATCTATCTTTGGTAACCCTAATTAACATAAAATTCCCGTATTGGACCACATAAGCCCATAAAACTCCACCTAAACTCATTCTAAATGAGCCCAAACATGTCTAAATTGGCCCAATGACCCAATATACCCATAACCCAACTACTTTTCACCTATTCTATCACATAGGCCTTCAAAATAGTCCGCCAGGTGATGATTTAATACACAAGCCACAAATTATTCCCTTACATATTGGATCTCATCAAGTGGCCTAATCCATCAATGAAAGGAAATAAGAGAGAGATACCCACAGTAAAAGGAAAACCATAGGTCACATTGTACGCCCATAGTAATACCAACTATTTAAAAGTAAAAAAAATTAGATAAAAAATGAAGTGAACATTTACCGCAAGACATAATCAGTCCAATTCAAATTAAAATTTATATAATTTATTGATAAGTGCTTTGAATGCATAAATTAATTAGGATTTAAGTTTTTCTAACTCTATAAATTAGTTTAATAAAATATAGTTTCCTATTGATAAGATATGCTTTATTTGTCGCAAGGCGTGTTTAGACTTCTTTAGGGAGCATGCGGTACATTGTAGAGGAGCTCTCGATGTTCAAGTACTGACATGATTTCAGGCGTGTCAGGATTTCTACTAAGAGGGAGGCACCCATGAATTTCCTGACTGGCCCGTTGTAAGGGAGATCAACACTCAGACCAACTGATATTTTGGTTTTCGGTTGGATGGGAGAGGGGGGGGGGGGGGGAGGTTGTCACACCCCAAAATCCACTCGCGGAGTACCACCACAAATGGGGCGTGACCTACCATGATCTGAGTCACCAGACACACAGAACATACTATATGCATAAACAAACAATTAAAAGTTCAGAGTTTAAAGTTCATAGCGTTTATAACAATAGTTTTAGTGCGGAAGCGTAAGACAAACATAATAAAGTTTTCAAAAGATTATGCGCCTTAAGCGCTTAACAGTTTGATGATTTATACCAAACATGCAAAAGTTTATGTGATGAGTCATGGTCCTCCTAACGTGTTCCCTAGTCGTGCCGCCTAAGGACCTGAAAAGAAACATGCTAAAAAGTGACAACACGAGGTTGGTGACTTCACAGAGCTTAAATTATCCGTTAGATAATCATTTATCAAAATCGTAAGTTAACCAATTGGTCTTAACCAGACCTAACGGTAGGCGAGATACCAATTCCAAAGCAATTAATATACCTTTAGATAGCTAGTCCATGCTTATTCTAACCCAATAGCGCCCTATACCCATTACTTGACTGAATGAAACTGCCTCCCCCTCATACATTTTCCGAGCAATGAGAAAACATTAGGAAAATATGATACCCGTCTTCACTCCCTAGAAGGCGAGTGTGGCTAGAGTGACTTGCCGGGACATGGCTTGTCAGTGCGAGTAGATCTACTAAATATTTTCCCTTTATCAAACTGATATTCGTGGTACGCTGCAGAAGGACTTTTATGATTTGGCAAATTGAATCTCGCAATGGTCACAATATAGTATATTAGCTAAAAGAGTATTTATGAAAACGTAAACGTTACCGCATGTCTACTCCCCCAAAAGTGAAACAAGTAAAAGTGGGGCTGTAAACTCACCTTAGGGTGCAATTTAGTAATCCAATAATCAACCGACGAAAGCAGTGAATCCCCTTAGACTTCACCTAAGACACGTATTAGTGTGAGTGTTGACTCTGTTGACCGACAGTCCCGATAACGTACGAACAATAGACAAGTTGACTCGAATACACATTGGTGATCAGTTTAGGTTTTCTAATATTTATCCTAACACATATATCATACACTCGGGACGAAATATAGGCTCGGTTCTTGATGTAAAGCACCAAACTTGATTATTTTTTATCAAGGAACAATATGGAACATTTTCTAGGGCTGATGGGACATTTTTAGGAGGAGCACAATGACCAAATGAGACCAAGGACGAATTTATATTGGGAAATTAGGGTTTTTACCTGACTAGGTTCAAATCGTGTCGTGAGGGGTTGGGCCAGGGGGCCTCGGGGGTCGATCCGGCTCCTCGTCTAGCCTATTGTTCGGTTTTTTTTCGTTTTACATGCTCGTTTGTTTGTTTTTCGACTTTTCTGCTATAGTTTTCTATTGTTTCTTATGCTTATTAACAAATTATCATGTTGCCACATTCGATATGATTAAAACGAATATAAACATGCCATATATCGTAACACGTTAACATAATTAATTTCACGTAACAATTTCGCACGTAAGTCATAACACTTAACAGTTTTAAGTGAATCACCAATGTTTTGAGACTCAAACTTGTGTGTGATGTTTAATTTGTGAAATGTTTTAAGGCTACTAGACTCTTCTAATAGCCTAATTTATATACTACGTCTATATACGTGATTTACAGATTGGCCGGTTTTATTAGTTTTATCCATTTTTAAGGTTCGGGTTCCACCCAACGAGCCAGAATGTCACATCCTTCCTTCGTTAAAGGATTTGGATCTCGAATAGTAAGATCGCAACCCTGTTGCTAAGAGTTTCAGATTTACAAGTCAAGATCGCAACTCCATTGCCAAAAGTTTAAAATTTCAAAAGTTGCAACCTCATTACAAAGAGTTAAAATTCATAGTTTATGTTTTATTGTAAAGTAAAAGGCAAAAAGTTATCAAGTTCTCATAGGGGAAGCGGGGCATGTTTGTGTGGATCTCACAGGAGTTTCCCCTTTTGTGGGCTTATGGTGTAATACTTTAACAACAGGTTAGGCTCAGGGCCAGCCCAATGGGCCAAGCACCCCAAGTAAGGGCTTGGGTCCTCAAAATTTTAAGGTCTCCATTTTAAAAATCTAATAAAAAACTATATATTAATGTAATGGGCAGAAAAAAATATGCCCTGTTCTATTCGCACCGGAATTTTTTTCCTTGCACCGGTCCTAAACGGGGCATTGAGGCCTCCACGCCCTATTTAAGTCTTAAAATAAAATTCATGTTAAATTAACTAGTTTTATTATATTTAAAAAAGTTAAACGAGCAAAGAGTGCGACTAACGAGTAACATATAACGGGTATTATTTTTTTAAAAGCCTCAAACGAGCAACGAGCAAAGAGTAACGAGTAACGAGTATCATTTAAAAAAGTCAAACTAGCAACAAGTAACAAATAACTAGTTTTATTATTTAAAAAAGGCAAACGAGCAAAGAGTACGACTAACGAGTAACATATAACGAGTATTATTTTTTTTAAAGGTCAAACGAGCAAAGAGTAACGAGTATGTTACTCGTTAGACTTTTTTAAATAATACTCGTTACTCGTTGCTCGTTTGAGGTTTTTAAAAAAAATAATACTCGTTATAATATGTTACTCGTTAGTCGTACTCTTTGCTCGTTTGCCTTTTTTAAATAATAAAACTAGTTAATTTAACATGAATTTTATTTTAAGACTTATATGGGGCGTGGAGGCCTTAATGCCCCGCTTAAGACCGGTGCAGATCAATAAATGACCCGGTACGAATAGCAGGACCCAAAAATATATGCTTGTAATCTAGTTCAGCTAGCGTTTAGGCCACTTTCTTTTACACGGGATCATAGGTTCTCAACGAACCTTTAACGTCTTTTTCTTTTTTCCTCTATTAGACTACTAAAGCATGTTTTGATTCTCTTTAGAAATTCTAGTTCTAGTCTTCCAGATAAAATAGATTATAACAAAAGTGGCTTGCATTTGGCTTACATATTTTCAAAGAAAATCGATCATGTTTTATTTGTTTAAATTATTTTCTATATATTTTTTTTTACTTTTTTCTTACATTTTTCTAGCAATTTATTTTTACATAAATATGTTTTTTATTAAGTTAAATTTGATTTTCCCTTTTGTGATCATTTAATTTGTATCCTCATTTAAAATTGGCTTTAATTCTTTTTACGGGTATGAATTAAATACGCAATCTTCTAATTTGATGGTATTTTGACACAAAAACACAACTGAGGTTATATTATACTCATTCGAGTTTACTTGTATTTGATGCTCGATTTTTTCTCGATGATTGTGCATTTGGATTTTAATTTTCAAATTAAAATGATGATATTTCAGTGCTAATGGTTCAGGGTCTTATCCTCCTTGCATAGACATGGCACCGTTTCTTTTTTTAACAGCTCAAAAGACCATTTTTATTATTGATCATTTTATATTTATTATACAATGATACCATGCTAATTTGGAATCAAAAGCTTTGAATTAGGTTATTCAAAAAATATAGAAGAAAACTAAGACTTGAGGCCCCCAATTTTAGTGTTCGCTTGGGGCCTTCAAAAAAGCTTGAGCCGGCCCTGATCAGGCTGCTTTAAAAGCTGCTTCATGTAAAGTGGCAAAACACGAGAATGCGTGTCTTGACAACAAACACAAGTTTGTACCATTTGTGTTTGATACCTTTGACTTTCTCGTACCTGAGGTCGTCGAGCTACTTTATAGGGTTCAGCATGTCATGCACAGTAATGTTATGACGCCAAGATCTATGAAAGTAGTTATTAAACAACTTGGTTTTGCTATACAAAAAGGTTTAGTGGCATAGCTTGTTTGTCTTCCATCTCCTTGTAAACTTTTGGCTGTAGTATTAATGATGCAATTTTTTAATAGTTTTATTTTACACGACTTATGAGACTTAAACCCTTAATATTTAGGGACAGAACATCTTAAATAAATCAAGATATCATTGGGCTAGAAGTCCTTTGATATTAATGATGAAATTAAACACTTTTCTTTTCAGTAGATTTATAAGTAAACACTAAGATAATCAAACATCAACATTATAATTTGAATATAACTCTCAAAATAATAAATTACCAAACTAAATTACAGGGATCTGATATTAAACTAATTACAGAATATAATACAATACAACACTTTTGCTTTGTAAATTGGGCTCTTTAAATTACTCGAAGTTTGAAAATCACTCGACACTCGTTTGAAAAGTGCTCGGAATACGCGTGTTTGATTTCGCTCGATAGAAAAAGAGCTCAATTTGGTTTGGTTTGGTTCGGTTCAATTTGTAAATGAACCGAGCACGAGCAAAGGTACACTTGCTAGTTGCTCGCTTGGTTGGATCGATTTATTTTCTAATATATTTTGATATACATATATATAAGTATATCTGATTCTTAATATAGTAGGATAGAGGCCCACTGATATGCGCTAAGATATACATATTTTTATACTAAATATTGTTGATACATGAACCTTGTGTGGTCGTTACTGTTCAAATTATCAAAACAGACTGAGTTGACTAGGACATGAACTGGGATCCGAACCCCAACCGAACTTGATGTTCAGGTGCGTCCGAAGGTGATCCGAACCTGAAGTTCGGATAAGGTTCGGATAGGGTTCAGATGGATCCCAGTTCGGACAGAATTACACAAGTATAAATTGTTTAGTCTTTGTAATTCTTTCTAAGTTTCTGTCCAGAGTCTGTCCAGATCAAGTGTTGAGAGGGGAGGTTCTGTCCAACCTCTCCCGGACCTTAATCGTTTGTATACTCCTTTGGTTTATGTAATCATTCAACACAATATATGACAAAACTTCCATCTTGATATTATCTACCATAGAATCGATCCGTATATGCTTTTTCTTGTGGTATTAGAGCTTTCTGGTGCTGCTCAGCTCGTTTTTGATCATTTGTGTTAATAAACAATTCGTTTCATCTCATTTTTCATCTCCTAAACGTTCGTTTCAGAAAATTTGATCATTTCACATCATGTATCACGTTCAAAAATTGTTTTTTGAGTGTTTGTCGATTTGTTGATCATTTGTTGCTCGTGAGATTCAGTTTTCTGAGTGTTTGAGAGTTTCGGAAAATTCGATTGTCCGAACCTAAGGTTCGTCTCAGTAACCGCTCCGAAATTGGAGTTCGTCTGAAGTTCGTCTGAATTTCTGTTCGTTTGGAGTTCGTGTCACGTTCGGATAGAGTTCGGGTAGAGTTTGGAAGACGCTCAGATAGAGTTCGGGCACTGTTCATCATTCTAGGTTTGGAAGGAGTTCGGGTACTTTGATTTTGGAAGGAGTTCAGATAAGGTTTGGGAAGTCTGAGTTTGGAAAGAGTTCGGACATAGTTCGGATTGTGTAATTAGGTTCGGACTCGGTTCGGATAACTTATTAGGGTTCGTTAAAAGTTCGGATAAACAGTAAAATTCAAAATTTCGAAATGTCGGATTTACATGCATTTTCCGTAACTTAATCTCAAATGCAGACATTGTTGAACTATGACAACGAAATTGGGACTAGTCAGAAAGTTCCCAAGTTGTTCAAATTTGAGGATTATTATAACTAGAAGAAATGGTTTGAAGCTTATATCAGAACTACGGATTATGATTTATGGATCGCCATGGAAGCACCGTATGTCTATCCAGTTGATAACAAAAATGTACCTGTTATGAAAAGAAATCTGGATGTTACACAAAAGGCTGATTACACAAGAGAACAGAAAGCTTACGAAATTCTTACACAAGCTTTACCGAAGGAGCTTCTACATCAATTTAAAAGTTGCAAACATTCTCATGATTTGTGGACTACTTTGAAAGAAACATGTGAGGGTAATGATCAGTACAAGAAAAGTAAGAAGAAAGTTTTGTAAAAGGAGTTTGACAATTTCAAACACTTTGATGGAGAAGATGTACCTGAGTTTATTTCTAGATATTGTCATCTTTTGTCCGAAATGGATACCGTTCAAATTAAAAAGGACGATGATGAATTACAGAAAAAATTACTCGAGGGACTTCCATCAAAGTGGGAACCTTATGTTTTAATGCTTACCAATGACAAAGATTACTCAACTTTGACTTTTGTGAAGTTGTTGGGAAAGCTACAAGCTAAGGATTTGGAGATGAAGAATGTTAACACTACTCCTGCTGAGGTCTAAAACCCAGATGTTTATTATGGTTCTAATACTGCAACAATTTCAGGCAAATTTGGGAAAGCTACAAGTTCTACTCCGGCAACTGCATTTGTGGCTGGAAATTTGTCTGGAAATGTATCAAATTCGGGGAATGGGAAAAATTCAAAAAGTTATGAATACAACTATGGATCTCCAGGGTGTAATGTGTCAATCCCAGCAAGCAATATGATGAATACAAGCAAGATGGCTATGCCTGTTACCACAATGGAAGATTATATGGCCTTGGTATATGCATTGGTGTCATCATATTATGGAGTTATTACATGCAAAGTGAGCAATGCGGAATTGACGAAAGAAGACTACAATCAAGTAGATCCAGATGATTTGGAGCTCATGGATATAAATTGGCAATTTGCTATGCTTGCTCGAAGGGTAAAGAGGTTTCTCAAGAAGACTGACAGAAAAGATCTCAATTCTGGTGGTCGCACCGAATTTGATAAATCCAAAGTGAGGTGCTACAACTGTTCGAATTTTTTCCATTTCGCAAGAGAATGCTCTCAGCCCAAAAAGCAAGAGTATAAAATATGCTTCAAAGACAAGTGCTTCTGGAAACAACAATGCTACAAATTCAGGGAGTTCTTCTAACTAAAACCCAAAATCTGAAACTACAAAAGCTATAGTGTCTCAAGAAGACAAAACTTATAATTGGGGACCCTAAAAACTTTCAAAGTTTCATAATTGAAAAAGTGAATATTCAAAATTAATCAGTTCAGGGATGATGGTAATTTTTGATCTTCATGGAAAGGTGGTGTATTCTGATGTTCGTGCGAACCGATATGTGAAAGTTTTTAGTTAATGGTTTGGAACTCTTTATCATATGCCCGATACTTTCTTGAGTTGTGAAGACTTGATCAGGTTTTAGTCTGTAACGAGATATATGTTTACCAGAGTAATATATTAGGATGGATTTTATGCCGAGGGGCAATTTCCATGATTGAAGATTTTGATCGTGTCTATTTTCATAAAGATCAGAATGTAATACAATTTGGTGAAGACTGAAGATTTCTATTAAATGCAGTGATGTTTGGGGTTTTTGTTTTTTATTCATGATGATTAAATGAAGTGATCCTACATCTTGATGTCATATCCGGTGGTTGAAGTGTCCCACTAGGTGATGGATAAGTTCTCACCGTGGATGTGCTTGAAGAAAGGGGGAATTTTATTGATTGTGATGATTGTACAAGATTGCAAGCTGTTTCCTGCATACCTGAAGTTTCAATCAAGGGGAGTTTGCTAAAGATAGAGGCGTCTGCAGCAAGCTGACTGAAGATTGCTAGAAGATCAAAGTATGGATTCGACAGTAACGTCCAAGGGGGAATTTGTTGATACATGAACCTTGTGTGGCCATTACTGTTCGAATTGTTAAAACAGACTAAGTTGACTAGGACATGAACTGGGACCCGAACCCCAGCCGAACTTGATGTTTGGGTGCGTCCGAAGGTGATCCGAACCTGAAGATCGGATAAGGTTCAGATAGGGTTCGGATTGATCCCAGTTCGGACAGAATTACACAAGTATAAATTGTTTAGTCTTTGTAATTCTTTGTAAGTTTCTGTCCAGAGTCTGTCCAGATCAAGTGTTGAGAGGGGAAGTTCCGTCCAACCTCCCCTGGACCTTAATCGTTTGTATACTCCTTCGGTTTATGTAATCATTCAACACAATATATGACAAAACTTCCGTCTCGATATTATCTACCATAGAATCGATCCGTATATGCTTTTTCAAATATTCCCCACAAAATGGGTTATTTCTGTTTAACTATCAACAAAGTAGTGTTGTATTGTTTCCTTTTTATATTTTCAGAGTAATCCAGGTCAAAATTACAATAGATGTTGAATATGAAGGAAATATGAAGAAAAGATGCTGAAAATTGTAATTTCTAGCCAAACACGGCCCGTGCTCACCCAAGCACGACCTGTGCTCCTGCTACCCGAGAAAAGCCGTATTCTAGAATATGACAAGCACGCCCCGTGTCCCTACACACACGACCCGTGTCCTCTAACAAAGCACGACCGGTGGTCACTGACACACGACCCGTGCCTCCTCACATACGAAGATTCTGTAGAGTTCTGATGGGCACGACCTGTGTCCTGACAAGCACGGCCCATGTTCCTAGCCGGGAGCTGCCTATAAATACCATGCAAAGTCCTCCATTTCAAACCACTCAATTTTTCTCTCCTTCTAGCTTACTACCACGTTTTACACCTTTTGAGCCACTTATTTTTGATGTTTTAGTAATTTCTCATGGTTGTAAGAACATTAACTTAAGTGGAACTTGGTTTGCATCTGTCTATGAATCTTTCATCTTCCCTTAAGCATATCTGTAAAGCCATGTCTGGCTAATTTCTTACACTTGCTTTGGGAAAATGAATATTTGGCGGGTACCTCAGTGTGTGTAAAAAAGAATTTATGAAAAATCTTTTGATTGGAAGTTTATTGTCACTCTTTTGAACACATGTGCTTTGTGTATTGTGGAAAATTTGAGTAGTCGAAAACTCATCAGTTAGACCTGTGACACCCGACTAGGGGACGATGCATGATCCTTATGGTGACTCGCACCCCATGCAAAGAAACACATTCAAGTGTTTTATGTCTATGTAAACAAACTTGGTTTTCACGCATGTATGGTCTGAAGGTATTGGCTTTGGTTACGTCCGCCCATATACGCGCGATAGCGGTGCATGGAGGAAATGAACCTTAGTCCCTTAAAAAGATGTTTTTAATAAAATAACCTGATGCGTGAGTGGTTCCCCTGCTGGTTCATGATAACACATTCGTGCACACTATATTTGTTCCCAAGAGCATGAGTACTCCTAGGATTCATACCAATTGGGTGATTAACAGTGTGACACCGACAATTTCCCAGGTTAACACCGTTAATAATTTGTGTTATATTTCAATAACGTCCGTTACCTCAGTTAACTAGAATAATTACACGAACATTGCACATGAGTCTAAAAGTCGGTTAACTTACTTGAATAATTATATTTTATGATTTTTTTTTAAATCATATTTTATGGTTTCACGAAAACGTTTTGTCATCTTATGTGACAAATATATCTATGATCTTATGTGGTATATAGGTATATATATACACACATTATATTTCATGATTTAATGAGACGATGTGTTACGTCAATTACACGAAGTGTTTCTGTTTATTTATAGGAATTTAAAATGGATAGTTATTAAGTTATAACTATGATTTTATGCGAAGCATATATAGATTACATTTTTATAAAATTTTGTTTGTTAAACATGTTCTGACACACACTCGAGTATTCACCGTCAAGTTATCTTCGTTAGCTTATAAACCAATTCTAAACTTGGAGGATTAACCTAGCCATTTCTGAAACTTGGTAGCTCATGTTGTAAGTGCATTAGGACCTTTCTTGCCAATAGGGTAAACTCAATTTCAAAATTTAAGGAGACTGTTTCGAGCATCGGTCCTCTTTTCGTAACCGACCTCGATCGTGAATGCTCACTTCAAGTTGCAATCAATACCGATCAGTTACGAGCGTTCTAACAGTCCTTATCAATTCAAATCATTATGTAGGTTCTCAATAATTGTACACAACCAAAGAAAATGAATCAAAACACTCTCGAGATCTCTCTCTCTCGTTCTTTTTTTATTAGTTTTCGGTGAACTCAAAAACTCCGGCCAGCCAAGCACTGTTTCTCAACCATTCGTGCATCACTGAGGTTTTCGTCCCCTATTGGGTAAGCCCGAAGCATTAGATTCAGGAACGGAGCAACGTCAAGCGTCGGAGTCGAGAATTTTCGGTTTCGTTTCGGCTTAAAAAACACATCTAAACTCATCCACAATTTAAGGTAACCATTCCCCTATGTTAATCGCACGTATTGCTTCATTTTATTTCTGGTTTCACAATATTTCCGGTGACCGGAATAAAACTCCGGCCATCGGAGTTGTGGGGAAGAAGATGAGGGCAGTTTGGGACTGGCTATATAATTAAGCAATTGAGAACCAACACCAGCGCATGTGTGGCACAGCTGGTTGTTGCGCTCGCTGGAGACATAGAGATCCTAGGTTTGAAACCCGGCTACCCTCCTTAAAACCAGTTTCTGTAAGAGAATAATTTGTGGCTTGTGTATTAAATCATCACCTGGCGAACTATTTTGAAGGCCTATGTGATAGAATAGGTGAAAATTAGTTGGGTTATGGGTATATTGGGTCAGTGGGCCAATTTAGACATGTTTGGGCTCATTTAGAATGAGTTTAGGTGGAGTTTTATGGGCTTATGTGGTCCAATACGGGAATTTTATGTTAATTAAGGTTACCAAAGATAGATTAGCTTGTTTTCCAATCTAATCTCCCCCTATATAAGGAAGATGTAACAACTAGTTTAGGGTTGTTGATTCTCTAGGGTTTTGTGGGTGTTTTGCGGATTCAAGTGTGTACCGAATTCACTTTGTGAATTCGTAGTTCTCAAGTGTAGTAATCGGATATTCTTCAAGCTTTGCAAATCGGTTTGTGTTTCTTCCAAGTGTTTTCTTGTATTTGCTATATTTTTCCGACTTCTACTTGAATCACTTGTTAATCTCGGATTCCGCACGAGATTAATAAGCATTGATATCGCGTGAGGGTTAAATTGATCCTTACAATTGGTATCAGAGCTAAGAAACGCAAGTTTCGAGGCTCTCGCGATATCGGATTCAGGTTTTTGGTAACTAACAATTTAAGTGTTTTTGTGATTTTCAGCATTTTGTATGAGTCAGACGTCTTTTGCAGGTTTAAAATCAAAACAGAAGCTTTCGAGACCCTGTATTCGTGATTTGAAGACTTTTCGATAAGACATTCTGATCGAAAACCCTCCTATGTCGCTCACCTGTGATCGAGAAAGACCCTTAGTGTCTTTTCGATCAGTCGTCCCTCAGTCGAAAAGTCCCGTATAGAGACTTTTCGATCAGCCATCTGTCGATCGGAAAGTCCCCCTGTGACTTTTCTATCAGCTCATTTCGATCGGAAAGTCCCCCTGTGACTTTTCTATCAGCTCATTTCGATCGGAAAGTCCCCCTGTGACTTTTCGATCAGCCTTCTTTTTGTTCGAAAAGTCCACCTTGTGACTTTTCGATTAGCCCATTTCGATCGGAAAGTCCCCATTGAGACTTTTCGATCCAGATCCAACCTTTTCGATCGTAAATCACACTTTTCGACCACTTTCCTATCCAATCGAAAAGTACTTTTCAATCAGCCCTGTCCGACCGAAAACCCGTTTTCGACCCAACCCCCTTCTGATCGAAAACCCTTTGTCCAATCGCAAACCCACTTTTCGGTCCAAATCAGTTTTAAGTTTTTGATACTATTCTTTGAATAGTGATTTTGCCGCTTTTATAGGGATTGCACTAGAAGAGGATTCAAAGAAAATCATGCCTCTACTTCAACAAGGTACCACCAAAGCCAATACATGTAAGAAAGAGGTATGCACTTGCTCTAGCTCTCACTGTCAAGATGTGTACAATTCTTTTAAAGATTTTGAAAGCAAATTTCACTATGAATCCCTAAATTGTGAACGAGCCAATAGAGAGTCAAATAATTTTAAAGATATGGCTAGAGTAAATAAGGAAAAGTATGAAGCTGCTAAGTTAGATGTCACAAATCTTGACAATCAATTGAGTGACACTAGAGTTTTGCTGAGAGTTGCTAATACAAAAGTTGAAGAACTAACAAAAGAGGTAGAAGAATTAAGAGATCAACTTGCTAAATCTCAAAGTAAATTGGACTATAATAATAAGATTCAATCAAAAATGCTGGAAGAAAGGTCTCCTTTCTATAACTCAGATGTTAGGATGAAGTATGTTCAACAGAATTCAGGTCTGGGTTTTGGGGATGACAACAAAGATGAAACTTCATCACTCTGTGCCTATGCCATATATGCATGAGATGATTTCTGAACATGAACCATCAAAGGGAGCAATAGATTCTTTAGCTGACATTGACAAAAGACTTTCAAAATGTCCTATTAAAATTACTGCTCCTGTTTCTAACCCTACTACTTCTTGTGCAGATACAGAAAACAAAGAAGCAAGTTCAAAAGGGGAAAGTGTTGGCATTGAGAATCAAAAGCTTCCTGACTTTAAAACTGAAATTTTTGCGTCAAATAAGTCTGAGTCTGAATTGCGCTTTGCTAAGTCTGATGTTTTTGAGCAAAACTTCTGTTTGTGGTGCTTTTAATTTCGGTGTTTGTGATCCTAAACTTTCCAAACCTTTGAGGAAAGTCAGGATTTTGAGAAAGGGTAAGGGACCACAGGTTGCTGGTCCTAAGCCTACTGATGCCAATTTGGTTGGTTTGAATGTGTGTGCTAATGTTTGTGATAATACTAGTAATGTGCAGAATGGGCAGAATGTGCACGAGGCCAGACCACATGACTTTATCCCATATCCTGAGGTGAATTCTGTGTATGACCAATTTGTGCCAGTACAGCGGGAGTATGTTCTAACAACTAGGCCCAATGGCAAAGTTATGTGGATCCACAAAAATTCCAAACCATCTTGGGTATCCACAGGAAAGAAATATTCCAAGCTCCTGCATACCCAAAGAAACAGTCCTGCCACGTGTGTGGGAATCCTGGACATGTGGCAAGAAATTGTTTATATAGACCATATGAACCCTACCACCCTAAAACTCATTTGCAAAACTACCAAGGGCAATCATATGGTGGCACAAACCACAAACCTGGCCACAGAAAGGTAAATTATCAGCCAAAGGTACCTACAGGCTCAAAGGTATCTAAAGTGACCAAAGAGTCTGCACCTTCACACCCTAAGGTGCAGAGACATGTACCTTCACAACCAAAGGTACATAAGGTGACCAAAAAGCCTGCACCTTCAATCCCCAAGGTGCAGAAGTCTGTACCTCAACAGCCAAAGGTACAGAAGGTGAACCAAAAGCCTAAGTCACCACAAAAACCAACAAAAAATGGTTTTAAAACTGATAATGCTTTTCATTCTAAATCAAAACCAGTCAGTTTTCCAAAATCAGCTGGTTATTCAAAACCAAATGTGAGGTGTGAGGAAGAGAGGTAGAATAAGTCAAAGGTGGTAAACCAGAATTACCAGCCTAAAGGGGTGTATAAAAAACACTCCAAACAATTTCAAAATGTCAAGATTAAAAATCAAAATCTTCAGAAGAATCCACCCAAGAGTCCACAGGTAAAAGAAAAGCCGAACCATCAAACCTGGAAGGTCAAGAACAAAGATGTTCCCAAAAATGACCAGGTAAAACCCAAAACCAAGGCAGCCACACCCCCAATCCCTGATGTTACCAAGGGAATGTTTTTAAAAGAAATTTCATTCACCGACTCTTCAGGCATACCCAGAACCACAATGGCCTGGGTTTTAATGGCTAACTAATCTCTCACAGTGTGCAGGAACAGTCAAGGAGGACTTCCATTAACTTATTTGTTTTTGAAAGTGATTGTTCCAGGCACAGGATATGAGGCATCTCTCTACTACATGACATGAAGATTTCAATGGAGGGTATGTTTCCTTGTGAGAGGTAAAACAGAATCAGCAGAAAAAGGTAACATTGTCTTAATTGTTTGTTTCTTGGCAAATATGATGTGAAGTATGGTTGTGCATTAAACAAAACCCATTTCTGCAATTTTTCAAAAAGATAAACTTTGAACGTTAGCTTGGCCAGTTTTAGTAGAAATTTAGTGATCTGGCAGTGTGTTCATAAAAAAAAAATCTAAAACTACAAAAATAGAGTTTTAGTTTTACTTGGTGTGTGTTGTTATTAAAAATCAAAAAGTAAGGGGAAGAATAGAAAAGAGGAAACAGTTGACCCCTCAAAAAATATTGTGCTTTTAATTTTAATCTTTTGTTTGTTTGTTTGAGAAGGTGGGAAATGAAATATTTCCGTTCTCAGAATGACTGACACGCATAAGGCAAAAGTGAAAGACATGATCCAAGGTGATGTGCTCGGTAGGCTCAGTTTCAAAAAACAAAGGTATGGGTCACAACACTTAAAAGATAAAGTATGTCATTTGACGGGATACACACACTTAGGTTAAGTGCTTGTTCTATTTGACTGCGAAATTGTTCCCGATACACACGCCGGACTCCAAAGTGCTGAATCGAAAATCTCAAAAAGTCGGCGTCCCCTCTGTTTTGTGTGAGCAAAGATATGGGGATGTCAAAGCCGTCAGTCAAGTCTTGCCTCTGCTTTGCGTGAGCAATGACCTGGTGTAGAATGGTTGACGTGTTAATCAGACTTTCCTCTGTTTTGCGTGAGCAAAGACCTGGTTAGTCTGTATTAACGTGCTTGTAGATCGCTGTATATAATTTACACCCCAAAAGATGCCAATGTGCACAACAAAAGAGACCCTCTAGCGTCCAAAACCCTTCAGCCCTGACTTTGTGACTAGGCTTATGTGTTTGATGAAAGGTTACCACCTGACTGATAAACGCCTCTGAGCTGAAATCATACAAGTCTTTGTATATTATCCCTATCTCTTTTATGATCTGTTCTTTCTCTTCTCAACCAAGTCTCGAGAAAAGATTCAAAACTCTGGATATGGGAATGTGAAAATATGTGGTAGGGAATGATCAAACTTGATAGACTGCACATATTAATTACCTAGGATTTGTGTGTGACTGTCGGATGTTCATAATTAATGCACCTAAAAGATAAATAAGTGACAAACAGCCGGGAAAATGAGGAACATGGGTTTAAGAAGGACCAATATACTGGCAATCGCCTGGACGTGTTCGAGTAACAGATGCTGAAAAGGGTTCCTCAGTCAGATTCATACGGTTTGATCCCAAATAAAACCTTCTCATTTAGAAATTTGGTATGTTTGTTTTATTTTTATTTTTCTTTTGAGTCATCTTAAGTTTTTATTGTTTATTTTTCAACCATGACCAGGTTGATTTGAGAAGTTTAAATAAGTTTTTCATGGGTTTTGTGCTAGAAGGTGTGACCTCCCCTCGGGTTCAGGGGAAGTTGTTTGGTCAAATAATGCTAACTCGATAACCAGTCATCATTGTCTGGTTAGTGTTTGTTCCATGTTGTGCATGTCAGGATAAATGAGATGTCATGGAGAAGAAAAGTCAATGAGTGCTGCTACTGTTTGTGTTGAAGAACCAGCCGGAAAAGGACTTACCCTATGCTCAGGGGAAGTTTGTTGGTTGTTCAAGAAAAGCTTCCAAAGACTCAAAAGACATTGTTCGTATGTTGAGGGGAAGCTAAATGCCTTTAGTTCAAGATCTACTTTCAAGGATGCCAAGATAGAGGTTTTCAATTTTATCCTCTGAAGTTAATGGCAAGTCAAGACAGTTACCGATGATTCAGCAAGGACTCAACGGTTTTCAAGAAGAAGAAAGTGTTTGAGAATCCTCCTCTCATTACTTGCTCATCATGTGCAGTTCAAGCTGATGCTGAATGAGAGAACACTCCCTAAATTCATTTGTTGTTGCCCAATGAGGATTGCTAAAGAAAATAATCTTCATCAACCCATGATCAAGCCAAGGAGAAGACCGCAAGTCTGAAGATTGAAAGTAGAAGACATTTAATATCACAAGCCAAGGGGAAGATTGTAAGGGAATAATTTGTGGCTTGTGTATTAAGTCATCACCTGGCGGACTATTTTGAAGGCCTATGTGATAGAATATGTGAAAATTAGTTGGGTTATGGGTATATTGGGTCATTGGGCCAATTTAGACATGTTTGGGCTCATTTAGAATTGAGTTTAGGTGGAGTTTTATGGGCTTATGTGGTCCAATACGGGAATTTTATGTTAATTAGGGTTACCAAAGATAGATTAGCTTGTTTTCCAAGCTAATATCCCCCTATATAAGGAAGATGTAACAACTAGTTTAGGGTTGTTGATTCTCTAGGGTTTTGTGGGTGTTTTGCGGATTCAAGTGTGTACCGAATTCACTTTGTGAATTCGTAGTTCTCAAGTGTAGTAATCGGATATTCTTCAAGCTTTGCAAATCGGTTTGTGTTTCTTCCAAGTGTTTTCTTGTATTTGCTATATTTTTCCAACTTCTACTTGAATCACTTGTTAATCTCGGATTCCGCACGAGATTAATAAGCATTGATATCGCATGAGGGTTAAATTGATCCTTACAGTTTCTTTTTGTTTTCTCCTATGCGCTTTGAACCAACTCCCTTTTCTGTTATCATAAAATGATTTCCGATCGATCTCTAACACAAATCGCCTACTGGCGTAGTGGTTTGAGCGCTGGGTTTGTAACAGGGAGGTTACAGGTTCGAGCCTTGCAACCTCCCTATTTCTGTACATTTTATTTTCTTTTTTATTAAAACCTTTTGGTGATCTAAAACCATTCCTCGGTCGTTCCTTACAATACATTGGACCCTAAATTCTCGTTGAACTCGTTCAAAATCATTATCTCGCCATTTTAATAATAATTTGGTTTTGAAAATAAATAAATAAGTAAATAAATAAATAATATGCACTTAGTTATTATCATGGATTTGTGTACATTTATCTTAGTGACTATGGAATTATATATGCTTTGATAAATATAATAAAACGTATATGAATATTATATTTGGTCATATTTCGCGATATAAACATTTTTGTTGTGTTCGGGAATATATTCGTATATTCATAAATAAATCTATATATACATATACATGCATATGTATTTTAACCATTCGATTTTTATAAAAGAAGTGATATTTATCTTTTATCCGCATTTGAGTGAACTTTTATATTTTCAACTCCACGTCATCATTAATTTGATTATTAAGTAAGACAATCTTTGTCACGTGTCAAGTTTGGAAGTTATCACACACGTCACGTATGGATTCACTTGACAATGAACCGTCGTCTAGGCTATGCCAGGCATGTTCGAACACACACACTCACGTATGTTAATTCAATAGGTGCTCGCTAGTTACGCAAGACTAGAAGTCTTACCAAATTGTAGCAGCGCACCCTAAGGTGAGTTACACAATCTTTTACGTTACGTCTCGGTTTGGACAATAACACACGCAAACACGTTACACCCGAGTTAGGGTGATAACACGATAATTATTATGTATGATTAAAGTAGAAATCTAGTATATATCACATGTTCACGTAAAATACTTTATATTTCAAGTCCTTACTTTATTGAACCGTTAATAGCAAATAGTGAGGGGATATTGGGTAGTACTACTGGGGTCTGACAAACCCCACTCAGCAGGCACGAGTTGCACCACCCGATTGGCGGTCGGACTGAGGACAATGTCAGCCTAACTTACCGTGATGGAGTAGACACGGGGAAGGCAAAACACGTTAGGATTATTCCTACAACTAATTGGTCAGCTTCAGTTGCGAACGTTTTAGTGACGTGAACTTAGACTCGCTACCTACGATATGGATTGCACTTGTAATATACATACTTACATACGAGTAGAGACTGTTGTATTCGTACTGCATATTGATAATAGTTATACTTAAGTGCTTATGTGAACTCACCAACATTAGTTGACACATGTTTGTTGATGCATTGTAGGACGCTAAGAGTATCGGATTTTTGGGCACGTATGTTGGTTAACACCTCTATTTTTGGGAACTTGCTTTTAAAACCTTTTCAACTTGAACTATTATTTACTTATCAGGCGCTTGTTTTGCGCAACATAACTTTTATGAGCTTCCGCTAAACTTTAACTCTGGGTTTTGATATTTCCCGGTTGGAGATATATTTACATCTTGAACCCTTAACTTATGTTTGATGTAACTAATGATTCGGGTCCTGGTCTGGCTCCCATCCCACACGGTAAAACTCCATTAGTGGAAATTAGGGGTGTGACAGATTGGTATCAGAGCCTTTGGTTGCAGAGAACTAGAATTTTTAAACTGTAATTGTTTTTGAACATTAGTTACAACAGTTCCCAAAAACATTTTCTTTTCGCATGCCAAAAATCGATTACTCACATTAGGTTATTTTTC